>VUYV01000081.1:3539169-3550400 GCA_008711295.1 Anarhynchus alexandrinus
AAAAAGCCCCGGGCTGAAAGGCCCTGGGAAGGTCTGAGTGACAGGGGGGCCGGGGGAGGGCAGGGGAAGGACTATGTGTATCCAAGCAGCAGAGACTGCAGCCTGACGTGTGGTTTTAATGACCAACACGCAGGTCAAAAGCATTTTGCACAGTGTTTGTTTTCCTGTCTTGCACTTACAAATAAGGTCTATGGGAGTAGCATGGAAAACGTTTGCTGTTTTTTCCTTCTTTTTTTTTTTTTTTCCCTTTTTTTTTTTTTTTTTTTTTTTTTTTTTTTTTTTTTTTTTTTTTTTTTTTTTTTTTTTTTTTTTTTTTTTTTTTTTNACTACTGTAAACATAGCCTATTTTTGTGCTTAAGATACTGAATGGAAAACTCCATTGTGTATTGCTGGACTGTTTTGGAAATATTTGGTCAAATGTGTGTTAATTTGGCTGTAATGGCATTTAAAACAAAAAAAAAAAAAGCTGTGAAAATGGCCTTGGAGCGTTATCTTTAGTTACTTGAATAGTTTCTAGGTTTTAAAACTACATTCTTTTCTTAAGTTAGAGAAGACAATCAGTGTCTGAGGAAAATGGACTTTCTCTTGGATTTTTTTGTGGTCCTCGTGAGTGATTGCTTTTTTCCTTTCCTTAGTTTCACATTCTTCTTTTGTTCTAAAACTTAGACTGACATCTAGCTTTGACAATCATAGTATGTTTTATTTTCCTGAGGGGGGAATAACTTATAATGCTGTTTAGTTTTGTACTATTGGTGTGTTGGTGAATTTTTAAACTGTGTGCTAACTGCAATAAATTATATGAACTGAGAAATCAATTCCCTTGTCTTTTTTCCCTCTTTTAAATTATAGTTACGGAGTATTTTTTATAATGTGTAACTTTATTACTTTTGTACAGACTTCTATTGCTAACTGTGTATGGAATATGTTTTCAGTATGCTTTTGAGCACTTTGTTGCTAACGTACATATTTACATCTCACTTAACATTTTAAAAAATTAAATGCTTGTGTTTTGAAAGCATTTCTGTGTGTGTAGCTCTCGATCATTCTGTAGGGGGATTTTTTTGTAATTTTTTTTTTTTTTCCTTTCCCAAAGACTTTTGCAGAAGCAAGCTCTTAAATTCCAGAAATTTTGCTACCGTGCAAATATCTGTGCAGACACAGAATTCCTTTTCTGGGCTTAATTTCACCCCCAGGAGCTCTCTCGGGCTCACTCTTTTGTACTCGGCCTCTATCAGAACATGAGAGCAGAAGGCAACAACTTAATCTGAAGCACTGCCCGTCAACGGTACAGTAGGCACTCAAAATGTCCAAAAACACTGGTAATGCAGCAAAACTGTCTGGGCTACAGAGGAAAATTAAAATAACCCTAAGTCTGTTTGGGAATTTCTCTTGCGGACTAAACGTTTCTTAAAAAAAATAATAATAGTGAGATGAAGCGTAGCGAAACCTCTGAAAAAGACCCGAGTTGGGTGCTGGTTGCAGGATATACCCAGAATTCTTGTTCGAGGCCGCTCCATCCTAGAAACGAGACCAGCGCTGCCAGAGTCCAATGGGAATACGAAAGTAGAGCTAAATTAGAAGTCTGGAACAGAGACAGCAGGACCAATTTGAAGGGGGGGGGAAGAAAAAAAATAATCTTAATTTAAACATTTCATTACATTTGTCATCTGCCTGGGTACAACTGGAGTTGAGCCCTGACCAAGGGAATCTCGGTGCCTAATGCTATTCTGCCCATCTTCCCACCTCTACGGTAATTTGTACTTAGCCAAAATGATCTTTTTCACCGTTTTGTTCTTTATAACAATTTTCAATCATCATTTGCAGTGTTTGGGTTTTCTTTTTTTTTTTTTTTTTTTCCTTTTTAATTATTACACATATTTTGAAAACATTTCCTTTTGTCAACGTCAGCATCTTGAGGCGCGTAGATTTCTCTCTTTCTCGCAGCAGAGCGTTTCTGTAGGCTTTCATACCAGAGAATGTTATGTGTACTTAAGACAGTTTAAAGTGTCGTGGAGGCTGCAAAGCAGCTAATACTGCAGTTCTGAAATCCGGGCAGCTGAGGAGCTTTGGATGTGGCTCTGGGCAGATTCACCGTTTGTTCTCCCGACGTTAAGATTTTTCAAGGACTGTAGATTCCCAAGTGAAACGAGACTTAGAAGGAGCCCTTCTGCAGAAGGCTAACAGAAAACATAACTTAGCCATTAATGACGAAATAATTCAAAATACCCTTTATACTTTCGGGTTTTATCGGGAGGGTCTCTACATGTGCAGCACACACTCGCTTGTGGCTATCAAAGTGTTTCTTCAACGAAAAGATGAAACGTACTCCTGCGTGTTGCTTCTCTCCATAAGGTTTAATGTACTGACGTATCTAAATAGCCGTAACCTTTTTTTTTTCCTTCTTCTTAATACAGTCCCTCGATAATGAAGCGCGAGAGAACATTTTATTTGGCTTGAGGAGACGCGGTAACAAATCCTCGCCGTTGGCGTTGCCGTGATAGCCGAAGGCGAATCGCGGGAATGGAAACGGTGTGCTCTAAACTTCACAGGTTCAGCAGATTTTCTCTGACCGGTGACAGTCATCACTTTTTCACTGTGAGTACTCCTAGCCCAAGACTCACAGGGAACGTGCTAAATATATCATTTGGCTATTTTTTTAACCGCTGCCTGCGATCGCTTAATATCCCTTAATTATGATTGATTTCTCTAAACTCCAGCTTAGGGGTTTGGTGTAACAGAGGCTTTTGAATCAGGTATAGCGTTCTACAGACCAGCTGCTTACAGAGACCTTTGCGTGTTTTAGGAGCGAATCGAAGAAGAACTTGGTAGGAGTTAAAAAGGAAACTTTCCGGCCACGGAAGGGGAAGGGACCCTCGTGGCTTTTCCTGCTCTCCTGCGTGAGGGTGCAAGCGAACGCCGAACAACCTCCGCGGAGCCTCGGGGAAACTGGCGTAGCCCTTCGAAACTCCCATCGCCTTGTCAGAAGCCGAAACACGATTTTAAAATCAATTTGCTAAAGGGAAAGGTTCCCTTTCCCCCCACCCCCCTTCTTGTGCTACCGCACCCCAGCAGCCGCGCTGGGCTCACCCGCTCGGGAGGACACCACCACCTTCTCCCCCCGCCGCGGCGAACCCTCTGCTTTCCTTCTACAAGGGATTTGTCGGCGGTGGACTGACTTCCCCCCACCGTTCCTAATTAATTCGACAATAATCAAATGTTCTGACTTTTTGACGGACTCATATATAACTTGTAAAATACATTTTCCAGCCTTCTTTCAAAAAGGAAGCCCTGAGCCCCCCCCCCCCCCCCCCCTCTTTTTTTTTTTCTCCTTTCTCCGCCTTTCCTTNGAGGAGAACTTGGAAGCAGAGAAAATGTCTACCTGCTCCCTCCCCTCGCTTCGGAGCAATGTAAATTCCTTCAGGATGGTGGTGAAGTACATTTCAAGTCTGGAAAAAATGCCATAAAATTAGAAAACTGCTTCTAAAACGTTGTCGTGTAGCCCTCCGTAGCGGGGTTCTCCAACTTCGACGTTATTAACGCTATTTGTCCATGTGATTTCCGAACGGAAATATTTCCGGAGACTGTGGTCTTGTATTAAAGATATGTGAGCAAAGCATTAAGGTTTTTTTACTGGGACAGTAAATGTGAATTTTAACAGAACTGTCTGATACTTTGAAAGGGAGGAAAAAGTGATGCACAAATCTCTTTCAAAATATTCTAGTTCAGGAGTCCGTGCTTAATTTTTTGTTGCTTCACTCGTATTTTAATCAAGTCATTAAATCTGGTGGGTTCGGTAATAAAAAATATTTTCGAGGTGGTAAGAGAGGAGTACTTTCTTTATTTGTACAGATGCTTTTGGGCAGGAGGAGGAAATGTTCCCTTTTGGCAGCAAATGAAGATAGTCACGGGAAGAAGAGCCCCGATTATTAGAACCTACCGCCAGCAGCTCCTGCCAGTATGATAAAATTCAGCTAAACCTGTTAACGGCTCTTCCCGATGAGAGATTACATCCTTTTCGGAAAGATGATCCATTTCGGTCTCGTAGGCTAAAAAAGAAGCCTTCCTTTTAAGTGGCTGTCGAACCGAAATGCTCTTGGTGCCAATAACGCGCGGGTACCGCCGGAGCAAGAGAGGGGTGAGCCCTCCGCGCAGCAGCGGGGCCAAAGGTGCCGCGGGCTTCACCGTCACAGCGACAGCAAACGCCGCAGAGCCTTCCAGTGATACAGATGTTTGCCAAAAAAAATAAAATAAAATAATAAAAAATAAAGTTTGGTTTGGGTTTTTGGGTTTGGGTTGGGTTTGGGTTGGGTTTTGGGTTTGGGTTGGGTTTTTGCGTTTGGTTTGGGTTTTGGGTTTGGTTTGTGTTTTGGGTTTGGTTTGGGTTTGGGGTTTGGGTTGGGGTTTGGGTTTGGGTTGCGTTTTTGGGTTTGGTTTGAGTTTTGGGTTTGGGTTGGGTTTTGGGTTTGGTTTGGGTTTTGGGTTTGGGTTGGGTTTTGGGGTTTGGTTTGGGTTTTGGGTTTGGTTTGGGTTTTGGGTTTTTTTTTTCCCTTCCCCCCCAAAAAAAAAAAATCCGTGTTTGAGCTGGAATATTTCTCTTACATGGGAATTTCTTGGGTTAGTTATTCAGACGAACAGAACCTGCCTAAGGTTCTTACAATCTCCAGGTTCATTTGGCTGTGATTTACTTTCTTTCAGGTCTTTTTTTCATACATCCACGGGTTTTTCATTCTCAGTAATGCCTTAACGTTACCCGTTGGTAGCAGGGGGAGGGACCACAAGTGCTCACCCCCGAGCGAAAGCGCTGCCCTGGCTGGGGGATGTCCTGCCTCTCCCCCACCGCCGCCGCTACGACCCCCACGTGCAGATTCGCTTCGCTTTTTGGGGTTTTTACAGCCCGGCTCCAACAGGCTTTTGCTCGGGGCTATGAGGGAGAACGTACTCAGTCTAGCCTTGGAGCTGAAATTTCCACGTGATCGGGGCTTTTTGGGATTGCAGGAAACAAATAAATGATTAATTGCAAAATACAGCTGGTGATTTTTTTTTATTTTTTTTTTTTTTAGGATGCTTTAACGTGCAGCGTTTTGGTGTTTCTTCAACTCAGCGTTGCGCTGTAAAATGCATATTGTGTCGGAACTTACGTGTGTGCGTATGAGGAAGTAGTTTAAAATAACTTGCCAATTTTTATTTAGGCGTGCAGCGAAATCACAGCCCCCGTTGCTCCTTAAAGATCCTCAGAAGACGCGTTCAAGTGTTCATTACCTGGCAGCCGACGTGACGCGGTCTTGTGCAACCTATTGCTCCTGATTCCCGCAGTTATCGGCGCTAATTTGAGCACCAAGAAGGAATTTTTTTTTTATTATTTTTTTTTTATGCCACGTCCGGAACATGCCAGATAGGGACTTACACAGCACATCCCCGGCCGTTGCGACCCAGTGCACGAAACCCAGCTTTAAATTAGTAAAATATTTAGAGAGAGAGTTCCACGTGCATCGTGACTTCCCGAAGGATTTAACTGGTAAAGCAATATGTTACTGCCTCGGTACTACAGGAGGTACATTAAAAAGGCTTAACTGTCTCAAAACAGCTCTGTGGCACGGTATACGCCGTATCTGGATGTAAATCTAGAGAGGGATTTAAATATTTCTTTCACAGCCTTCCCGAAATAAATTTCGGTTCAGTCTTATTTACAGCTATTAAGAAAATAAAAACTACCCTCGATGCTACATTTTAGGCTTTTGTCAAATTGTCTTCAATTTTAGCATTAAAGCTACTTTTTATAAACTTTTGGATGCGTTCCCAATATACATTTTACAATTTTAAAAATGTACTTTATCTATAAATAAAACCCCTTGAAACTGATAGAGGTTTATCATACGAGATACGATTTATTTTCAACTGCATTTGCCACGTATTCGCACTTAGTGAGGATTCGTGTGGAGATAATTTTGGAAATTCATACCGAGATAAAATACAGTTAAAATCTTAATGACACATATCCTATCTTCATAAGCTATAGCTACCAGGTCTTCATTTTCTGTAGCTTATTTTCTCTTTTTAAAGTAGTTTGACTGGCGCCGTCTATCCAGAATTTGATTTCTGTTCGTAGATGATTTTCAGGCGCTTATATATATATGACAGCTTGAAAACACTATAAATACCAATATTTCGTTATTTTCAAGTGACTTTTAAGAAAGAGCTGTGTCTTAACGAGCCGAGACTAACTAGGCGATTCTTAATTTTTGGAGAAATGGAGAGTCGTACATCTCCGTGTTAATTATGAGGACGTAATTTAATGAACGCGTGAACGCTGGGCTCCCTGTTGACAGACAGACCAACGTACGTCTGCAAGTGTTGGATAACTATTGCCGTGTACTTCCAAGGATTTCTCCCTACTGCTACCCTGTGCTTCAAAGAAAAGGCTCCTGAGACACAAGGTGAACGCGAAGGTGTGTTTTGCCCAATTCGGTGCTATAAACATAAATATATTTCTTTTTCATTAACAATTGGAAAAGTCTCGCAGAGGGAAAACTTTTTTTTTCCCCCCAAAAAAAGTGAGGACGAAAAATGGCATAAAGCAGTTCTTCACTTCGGAGATTTGTTATTCTTTGCCTAAATTTGCATCAGGAAACCCATGCATTTTAAAATCTCAGCAAGGAGGCCTTTTAAAGCCCATAACCAATAGTTAAAAATGAGAGTAGATCAAGCTTTTTTCTTTTTTTTTTTTACTTTTTTTACTTTTTTCTTTTTTTTGTTTTCTTTTTTCTTTTTTTCTGTTTTTTTTTCTTTTTTNGTCCTCTTTAATTCTCCCTAATACATAACATGAAGTTTGCAGCTTAGAGGAAAAGGCGAGATTCCCGCCGAGCGGAGAAGATCTGGCAGAGCCGTATTCACCTTCCAGCCTGAGGGTGCTGTGCCGGGGTGGGGGTATGGGGCAAAGACCGGGGCCATCGGGAGGGCCGAGCTGGATGGGTGATGTCTCCCCGCTCTTCGGCCACCCAGCCCCGACGGAGGTGAGCATCTGGCGGCAAAAAGTACTCTCCTCCCTGAAGCACAGCGGGTTTGTAGGTACGCTTCTGGAAAGAGGTTGGCTGACGCGGAGTGGTTCAAACGAGGCCTTAAATACAATGGTGCTCGCCCTTTCTCAGCAGGCGACGGAGGTGGGAGCGCCGGCTGCCTGGCCCAGGCCCAAGGACGCGCGAGTCGCAGGAGTACCTGGCGGTATAAACTGGTTTTAAAGTGTTATAGAATCACAGAACCATAGAATGGTTTAGGTTGGAAAAGACCTTGAAGATCATCGAGTTCCAACCCCCCTGCCATAGGCAGGGACACCTCCCACCAGCCCAGGCTGCCCAAGGCCACGGCCAGCCTGGCCTTGAACACCTCCAGGGATGGGGCCTTATGAACTAAGAGTGCCGCTGGACGGTCTGGAGGTGGGTGGCTGGGTGCTGTACTGCAACGCTATTTTTCTAAAAATAGATTAAACGTAGGGGCCTGACGTCTCAACCCTTCTTCGTGGAACATGAGCCCGTATGTCAAGGTTTGGGACCTACCTGAGGTGAACTACACGTGAGTCACTCTCAAGACCGCGAGTAGGTGACTAGCACTCATCCTAACGTTAGCCTTCTATTTTGGGTTGACGCTCTTCAGATTCAGGGCTCCCCCACACGAAAGCACAACCATTTAATGTGTTGGGTTGGTTTGGTTTTTTTTAAGAGGTTGGTTTGGTTTTTTTTAAGAAGAGCCTTTGGTAGGCCCCACAGTCACGTGCGGCTGAGCCAGATTCCTTCGGTCCAAACCTGCCCATATTAATGGCAGGCAAAATTTTGCTTTTGGAACTAGCCCGCTCCTTTGGGTAGCTGGTGTTATTTCCAGAATAACATATTTTCCCGGGTGGGAATATGTCTGGAGCAGGAAAAAAATTATTTACAAAGACATCGGCTTACCATGTATTGCTAAAATTTAATATCAGTGCTCACCTTTTGAAAAGATCTTATCTCAGATCTTATCTCCTTTTCTTTAAAGAAGGAGGAGGAGCCTGCGCTTGGGACTTGAATGTGGTGAGAAGAGAGGGAACATCTGTAAATAATGGCTTTTTTTTTTTTTTTTTAGGAGAGGGATAAGCACATTGTTAAAAGAATGAAGGAAATTACAGAAAAATGAGGTTTAAGGGAAAGCACATGTTGAAAGACAGAGCACATTAATCAGGCTATGGGAATGGGAGGTATAAGGCCTCTTTTCTACACCACTTTGATTCTTATTAAGGACAAAAAGCATTATGAGTTTTTTTTTTCCTTTTTTTGCTGGCTCTTAGGAAGGAAGCAATATACCACAGCAAGGTTGTGAGCCTCGCTCCTGGTGCAGTCCTGGAGGACGAAGCATTTTTAATTCATCTCAAAGGCTGCTTTTTTTTTTTATTATTATTATTTTGAACAAAGAAAGGGAAGTCCTCCTCCTCATGACTTTACAGATGGCAGAATCCTGGTTTTGAAGCCCACACTTGAAGCCTCGTCGTTGGGTCGGTGCGAGACCCTGGCCGTGGAGCAGAGGTCCCTGGCTTTCTCCTGCCCTCCTGAATGAGACATTGGGGATGGGGAGCCTGTGGCCAATGCTGCTTGGTAAGACGATGTGGCTCATTCAAAGATGCTGAACTTATTGAAGAAGGATGGAAAAAAAAACAAAAAAAGGAACTGAAAGGAACCGAAAGCCATGCTTATCCTGGGGCTGGATGCAAGGTTTGATATTTTGGAGTGGTTTCACCACATCTTCTCTGCTACTTCTCCAGCCCCTTTGTGGACCATGTTTGATGCCTGATGTTAGGCTTGGCTCCGCGCCTTTCTGCTGTCAGCTGACCCGAGCTGAACGCGTTCTTTGTCGGTGAGAGCAAATAATTTTCAAGTCCTCTGGAGAACACCAGAGGTGTGTGCTTAAATAAAAGTTCGTCCCGGGGTTCTGGGCAGAAACTAAGGTAATTATGGAAGTATTCGTTGCATCACAAGTCCTCCAGAGATACTTGGTGGTCTTCAGTGGGCAATTGCTGGAATCCCTGGTTTGTGTCCACATTATTTAGAAAAAAAAGAAGGGGGCTAATGACCCCAGCTGTAGCATTTTTACAGGTTACAGGGACCCTCCTGCGACTGCCCCATTTTGTTCCCCCCTCCCCAGCCCCGTTTTCCCGAGGAGACCATTTTGCCATCCTGGCCACACGCCGCGAATGAGGCTTTCGCCCGTCGCGCCGCTCGGAAGCGGGTTGTGAATTTCGGCAGTCGGCTGCGAGCGCGCAGCCCCGGTGCCTCGTCAAGCATCTTGTTAGCACAGCATCCGCAAGAAAACTACTCTGAGAAGTATGACCGGGGGGTTGGAAATCAGTGCAACCCCCCCTCAACGTCTTTAAACATGGCTCTTCTGCGTGGCTGGCGGGGAGGGGGGTGAGGAGAAGGAGGGAACAGAGAGGGGAGCGGAGCCTCCTAAAATTGGGGTTTGCTTTCCGTTGCAGCCCTGTGGAAAGCCTTGCTGCTGTCTGAGCCCGCAGCAGCCGGGCAGGGCAGGGGTCGGCATGGCCGGGCAGGACGGAGGTTGGTGGCATCTTCGTGGCCCCGTTGCTCTCCCCACGGGCAGGGAGAGGGACGCGCTCCCAGCCCCATGGGGTGGCAGCGGTGCAGGGACGTCCCTTGGCTGCCCCTTTTCCCAGCCTTTTGGGGAGGGATGGGGACGCTGCGGCACTGGCGCTGGGTGGTTCGGCCCCCGGTGCCGCCGGGCTTTGCCATAGCAGAACCACGTGGTGCGTTCCTCCAGGCCATGGGCGAAGCCTTCTCCTGGGTGAAGGGTCCCCCTCCAGAGCCAACCCCCAACACCAGGTCCCAACCTACGCCCCGGTCAGAGAGAGGGCCACAGTGGCCTTTGTCTTTTTGTTTCCTTTTCTTTGGGGCGTACTCTAATATTTTGGAAGCTCTTGCCCGGTGATGGTCTCTGAGAGATTTTGGGCTCCAGCCGTCCATCCTCCTGGGGCCTCGGCTTAGGCGCATTTGCGAGGCAACCAACGCCACAAAAACATCCGAGTGCGATCTATTTTTTCCTTCTCCTTTGTTGCTTAATGGATGACTCAACTTTCTTTTGTGACTGGATAGCTTTAATTTATAGTTTTTAGGAGAGCGATCGTTCCTCTCATTATTTTGGGTTAAATATTCTTATTTGTTGATTATTTAATAGTTTGTTTGGATAAAGATGGAAAAAAAACCCACCAGCTTGGTGCCATAGACCGAGTCCAAAAGAAATTAACTGCTCTGCTGCACATATTGGAGCAGGGAGTTTGCGGAGAATGCAGCCCCGCTAATGGACTGGCAAAGTGATAAAGGCTTTAAAGATTCCATATAACCCCACGCTGCCTCGTTTTATTAATTAACTCTCCTTGCTTTGTAGCAAGGTTGTCCCGGCTATGGAATAAATGAGTGAAAGGGCTGGCCAGCGTCCGTTAAATATCGTTCTACGCTTGCGGAGGATTAAGGTTGGCGGGGGTTTTGGGGTAGGAGTTTTTTTCCACACATCCTTCCTCTGCCGGTGGTGTTCTCCGTGTTGTTCGGGGTTGGAGGGGAAAGGAGGTGAAGGGCTGTATCCGTGGTCCTCCGGTGCCATCCGGCAAACGGTGGCCAAGTGGCACTGGGACCTTAGAGCTCCCGCGCCCCCGGGGCGGGCACGTAACTCGCCGGCCGAGGGGGATGCGGAGGTTGGGGTAGGGGAGAGACCATCAACGGCTTTTATAGCGAGGGGAGGGGAAGGCGCCGCGAAAACAAGGCACCGCTCTCAGCAGCGCTAAACGATCGTTCGCTGACGACGATTGACTTCTCCGTTCGGCGTCCTGGAGAACAGGCGCTGTTTTGACGGACTGCTTTATTTGATCGCTGTTTAGCTGGAGGACGGCTCAGCTAAGGCGTTAAATATTTCCACGAAATAAAGGTCATTGCGATTTAAGTTTTTAAATGACTCACTAAATATTAAAGCTAATTTTTCGGTTTGCTGCATTAATTTTCGGATATTCCCTCTGTATGTTTTCTTTTATAGGGCGTACAGATTATTGTAAAGGCTGTCAACCAAAAAGGGGCCGTAGTCGAGACAAAAAATATTTATTTATTTATTTATTAAAATTTCTGTGATTCGTGGGACAAAGTTCAACAATGCATCACACCATCCACTCTCTGTCTGGACCGACGCAGGGTGGTTTGGGCTTTTTTTTTTTT
>VUYV01000081.1:3550412-3577669 GCA_008711295.1 Anarhynchus alexandrinus
TTTTTTTTCTAAAACATTACTTCTTGGCAAACTGGATATGCAAATGCCAGAATACACTAAAACCACATTTAATTGGACCCACTTGCCAACTTCTTGAACACAGCTTGGATTATTTCACTGGAGGCTGCTTCTGTTAAAAGATGGGGGAGGAGGAAGTGGCATATTGACAAGGCTTCAGATAATTTTTTTTCCGCTAGAAGTACAATGATGCTATGAGCCAAGTTTGGAAGTATTTTACTATGTTTAATAATAATTATTATTAAAGGATATTGTAAACATATGCATTTAAGTGGAATGTAATGGGAATACAATCATCTCACTGATTTAGCTTTGGATTAATTTTCAACTTTTCTCTTTTTTTTTCCCGAGGGGTAACCGACTCCCACAGTAACTGGAACCTGCGCGGCGCTGTGAGAGGCTGGTTTAGAGAGAAGGACGCGCATCCTTTTCCCCAGCTAAATGAGCTGATTAAAATTATTCATTCTTTTAGGAGATCTGTGAAATTTTCATCTCTGACTAGCAATCGATTAAATATAAACCGTGTAATAGGATTAAAACCGCAAGGTTGACGGAGTTCCCAGAAATTTCGGGCGTACTTATGGATGCGTATGTCAGACTTCAGTATTTCAAAGAGAAATAGGAAACCCCAATAAATTATTGCCCTAATAACACTGTGAAAAGCTAATAGAAGGGGGTTACGATCTCTTTCCAGAGCCCCTTTCGTACGCTGACGGCCACCTGCAAACGTGGGTGGGCTGTGGGTCCCCCATCGCCGCGTCGCCGACGCTGATGGGAGCCGGGATAAGGGCAGGAGCCATGAGCGCTTTCGGGGGGCTCGGTGTAAACTTTCCCTTCGCGGCGTATTGCCCCGAGGCGACGGGAGCGGCCCTGGGGTGTTGCGGCCACCCCGCAGCGCGACGGGTGCCCTTTTGGCCCCTGGGACTAATTACACCTGACGGAGCCGGGCAAGAAAGACGCTTTGTTTCCACCTTTATCCCTACGGGAAGGAAAAACCTCCGGCGCAGGCTCCCTTGCCGGCCGCGCTGCCTGGGCAGGGATGCTTTCAGCATCGCTTGTGCCGAACTTCTCGCGGCGACGGCAAACCTCCGTTTTTTTTTCCCCCCGGCCGGCGAGCTGAGCGGGGGGCTGCGGGCGCTCCCGCTCCGGCACCGTGCCCCGTCCCGCCGGGACGTGTGGCTTGGCCCTGGCACCGCACCAGGGCGGAATGAACGGGAGGGAGAGGGAGGTGAAGGTAAAAAAAGCAAACAAACAAACAAACGAACGAACAAATCTCTGCGTGCGTGCGTGCAAAAGTTGTCGGAGACGTCGGTGCGGGCTGTGGTGGTTTTCAAGTGTCAGCCTCAGCTTTCTTTTTTTTTTTTCCCCCCCGCAACCGCCTCCCAGTCGAGGGTTTTGTGCTCCTTTTTATTCCCGTTCGCGATGCGGGGCGGCAGATTGGATGTGGCGGGGTGAGGCGAGGACAGGAGCCGAGCGGTCCTCGCAGCACGGCAGGGGCGGCCGGCGGGGGGGGGGGACGACCCACACCTGCCCCCGTCTCCCTTAGCGAACGCCACCTCTCCGAGCGGGGCTCAGCCCCCGAGCCGAAAACGTTGTTTTACCATCTAGGAGGATTTTGGGGGGGGAAAAAATTTAAAAAAAAAAAATAGAATCTCGCATAATAGCGGCACCGCAATTAGGGAAGAGGCGTCACTTTAGATAATGAGCATCTTTTTAAGGTACTTATGCGATCTGAAAAATCATAGCGGGGCTGGATGTTCTTTAATCTTGCCATCCACCCAAAGCAAATTTGCAAAGGAGGGGGCTTTATTGTCATTAGAGGAGTTCTTTCAGCTATCAGAGGAGAGCACAATTTCTTTGTCATTAGCAAAATCCCTGGCTCTCCTTCAGCACATAAACAGTTTACACGATGCGGTTTCAAAATGTGCTTGTCTGTAAGCCTTCGCAGGAGCCTGAATCGTGAACACTTCAGCGTTTGGATGTAAAATCTGGGATCTCGATTTAGCCTTCTGTAAATGCAAGGATGAAGGGCAAAGCACAGATCTGGGCATGAATTTTTAAATTAAGGGTATTCAGTTTCACAGTTTTAGGATGGCACCTATATGCAGTCGACAACCAAGATGTCTGAGCAGCTCACAGTCTGGAGTTTATTCTTAAATAGTCTGTGAGGCCTGGATTGCCTATTGTCCCTCGTACATAAGGTTCGGAGATGCATTGGCCCGGGCTACGCCAGCAAAACTTCTCCGTGCAAAGCTGGCAAGCGGCGGCGGCGAAAAAGGCATTGACACCGTCGGCGTCCCCCGTCACCGTACCTGTGCTAATCGCAGCCCGACGGGGGCTGCAGTGAGAGGGGCAAAACCGTTCTTCTCCTGGGTGAGATGATTACGCTCGAGGAGCACGGTTTTTTTTTTTCCAGGATGCCCGAGGAAAAGCTGTCGCCTGCTGCAATGGGCTGTAATTGCGTTTGGGTGGTGGAGCTGTGCTGGCGAGACCTTCCTGGGGCACGCAGAGCCAAAGAGACCAAGTGACCATTCCAAGCCTTGCGGGAAGCCGGTGCCAGAAACGAAATTGCCGCGCGGTCCCTTGTGTTGCCGCTCGGCGTCCTGAGCACTGAACCATCCCCTCTCTAGTCCTAACGCTGTTTAGAGCCAGCAAAGGGAGGGCGTTCAACCAGTATTAGAGCGCGATGATCTGCCCCCCCCACCCCAGAAAAGAGATCAAAACCTTTCAGTACAACACAATTCAGTTGCCTGAACAGAAAGATGAACCTAAGCCAGTGACTGTGGCGATCTGTGGACGGTAAAAGCGAATGCAATTTATTTAATTAATAGAGAAAGTCTTTTTTTTTCTAAAAAAGCAAATGGGTTTCTAAGTGGGGCTGGAGGGCTGGTGTCTGAGGAAGGCGGAGAGGCGCAGTGTGAGTAGGGTGGAGGGCTGAGACAAGCGGGAAAGAAACCCGCTGGTCTGTGAAATGTGAGAAGAGCTAACAGGTAGGGGCTCTCACGGGGACGAAACGATAGCAGGGACATTTTACGTCCAAGCTTCATGAAAGGCAGGGTGGGTTACAGTGCAGAGTAGCCGGAGGACTGGCGTGTAGGAAACCTCCTGGGGTTTGGGCCGATTTGGTCAGACGCCGATCTGGACAGACGCCAATCTGGATATCGGGGTCATGAGGAACAACCAGAGGGTGATGAAGGTGCACCCTCGGTGCAGGGAGGGGGGCACAGCCCCTCGCGGTTAATGTTAGAAGTAAAGGGGGTGAGATGTGAAATTCTTCAGGGAATTACACAGTGGAAAAGACTGGGATGGGGGTGGCTCAGGGCCAGGGCTTTCCGCATCTCCAACGTCCGGACTGAGCCGGGGACACTCAATACCATGAGGAGGGTATGGGTCAGTAAAACACTTCTGCCGTCCCAGTACGATCCACGCCTGACCACGGCACCGTGGTGTGTGTGGACCTGAGCAACGCCGCCCTCACGACGGCTCTACTTTTTTTACCTGTGCGTAACGCTGAAATGCATCATTCAGGTTCAGCAATAGCTGTTTTTCAGCTGAGGATGTGACAGATGAGTTGTTCCTTTCTGGCCAGGCGTGCTGACCTGCAGTAAATCCTGTGGGGCAGGAGGTGCCCTCTCCACCCCCCGGGGGGGACCTGCTGTCCCTGCCGCCCTGCAGGGGTGCGACTGGGGCAGAGCCTGAGCCTGCGGCAGGACCCAGGCTGCAGCTCTCCTCCCTGCGGTGAACTTGAGCTGCAGACCCACGCCGGCTCCGCAGCACGCACGGCTCTACGGCGTTGGTCGTTAATTAAGCTGCTGTGACCAGCCGAGTCACGGAGGCAGATGTGTTATCACAGAGTCACAGGTGATAGTAGGGTTGAGGCTGGAAGGGACTTCTGGAGGTCATCTGGTCCAACTCCATGCTCAAGCAGGGCCACCTAGAGCAGGCTGCCCAGGACCACGTCCAGGTGGCTTTTGCATATCTCCAGTTAAGCAAGACAGATGCCATTTTTCTTGGCCGGTTTTCTCAAGAGTTGAGTTTTTGCGTGGGATGTGAAATGACTTACCTCCACCCACGCTGAACACTGAGTTAGCGAAGTCCCGTACCAGCGGGGACACCCCGCCTGCCCATCTCCACACCACAGTATCTCCCGTGCTACCAAATGAGAGGCTGTTGAGAGCTCTTCTAACGCCGCGAGGCTTTGCGCTGCAGGAACATGACATCTGCGGGGCTGAAGCGGTTTTTGGAAACATCTGAAGGCGTTGCGGCTCTTGGGTATGAGGGCATTTCAGAAGGGGCAGCGGCCAGTTTGCCTGCTTTTAAACGAGCCGTGGTCTGGGGTAATGGCAAGAGGTTTCCATGTTGCAAACACGCCTGGGGAACGTTTATCTGCCTTTTAAAGAGCTGAATCAAGTTGCTGTTTTCAATAAACTTGAGTTTGAACCAAGCGTGAATGCTGGAGGTCAAATCTGACTTGAAAGCAATACTGGCAACCCCTGATTAAGAGAGGTGGTCAGATAACATTTGATAAGTCAAAATCTGAGCCAGATTTTTAAAAATGCAGGCAGGTTTCAAAGGCTGGGTCATTACAGAACGTGAGATTTCTGTGAATCAGCATGTTACATGGTCTGATGTATTGAGACTCAAACAAATGTTAGGCATATGGAAAGACCTCTATATAATGAGAGATGTGAAAAACAGGATGACTGTTTAATTTAGAAATAGGATAAGGAAGAGGGGCACATTAGAAGTATATAAGGCAGTGAATAGCACAGCGGAGATAAGCCTGTGCTCCTGTTCACTCTGTATGAGACCATAATTTCTGTTTACTTATACATGATCTGCACTAGAAAATATTCTTCGAGCATGGGTAATATACCACCAGAACTCTATGCCACGAGGTACCAGTTCTTGGAAGAGCATAAAAAGGTTACAGAAAGAAAAAATAATGTATTTATATGGATAATAAGCTATAAATCATGCTTTAGGAAGTAAGCCAACCAAAGGTTGGAAAGAAACGTCCCCCGTGGGCCACGTGTTTCCCAAACTGCCCAAGATAGGATTCTTGCACGTTGCTCTCAAGGACCTGTGGCTGTCGGCGAGAGCAGCAGGTGAGAGAGGTTATTGATCTGCCCCGTGGTCTGAAAAATTATGATGTTTTTTTCCAGTAGTAACTGCATCCCAGATGTTCTTCTGCACTTGGAAAGAGCCACTCAGAGCATGACCCAAGGGGGCTTGGGCACGCAACTCCCAGCGCCCCGGCAAGCACAGAGCGACCAGCGGCTGGAACAACCCTCCTGCCCTGGAAGTTGCATTTGATGTGGCTCAAAAAAGGAGCAGGGAGAGCCCGTGCCAAGGGCACACTGGCACTTAAACCAGCGGCCACCAGACTGCGCTTCCCATGCCTGGTTTGGCTGGTGACCGGCGTCCCACTGCGGCGTGGTGGCAACCAGCCCCCAAGGGGCTGGGCAGGCGGGTGGGTTTCGGTGGGTTTCGGTGGGTTTTGCTCCATGCTGCTCTAATTCTGAGCATCCTTCGCAAGGCTGGTGAGGACCAGCGCTCTCCCTCACAAGTGGGAACGCAATCGGCCTCCTCCTTGCTGGATGGGAACTGGGTTAGGAGCCGGGCTGGCTCCACGAGACCGGTTTTCTGGGAGAAAAAGCAATGTGGCAAGAAACGTACGTGCCCGGACCAAATGGCAGCAAACTTATGGTAAAGCCCCTGCATATAATCTATATTCTAATTAATACTCTGCCTCGCCTAATCAACAGAAATCTTCTGGCACGCACGGTCCGGTTTGCAAACTATTCAGCAGAGAGGCTTTTCGAGCCTCTCCACAGATCAGGGTAATTAAGCAAAGCTGCTGGAGGGGCTTCCCTCTGCAGCTTCTTGAACACTGGGAACAGGGGGGGGAACAGCGCTTGAAAAAACCAGGCAACCTCTGGCAACCTCCCTTAGCCCTGGAAGGCTCTCTGGAACAGAAAAGGGGGGGAGAAAAAAAAAATTGCCTTCCTTTGCTGCTGCTGCTGCTGCTGCTGAGCTGGTCTCGCTCCCGTTGTCGCGGTGCCAGCGCTGAAAGCCCATCCTGCTTCCCTCGCGCCGAGCGTACTGTCCGTCCTCGAGCAGATGCAAAGGCGGCGGCGGGACCGCTCAACTCCAGCGCCTCTCCAGCAGCCTCCGAAGTAGGAGAGCACAGCTCTCCTCGCAATATGCTGTGGGGGAGGAGGAAGGAAGGACTTTGGCCCTGTTTGCTTGTGCTAATTGATGGCTTCTGTTGCAGCTATTCACACTTTAAAAAAAAAAAAAAAAAAATTGGTAACGAGTCTACTGATTTAGAAGCAAAGAATAAAAACCCAACAGCCTCACCAGCGCGTCGGGCGCGGGCGAAGGCACCTGCGGGCGCTGAGCTCTGCACAGATGCGCCAAAAAAAAAACCCCTCCTAAAACGGGCCGTCTCGCTGGGCCGCGCGGGGACGGCCTCCTCTGCGGCGGTGGGCTCGCCAGCGGGGGCTCAGCCCACCTCCCTGCCGCCGTGGGTTCTCCCTCCTTTCTAAAACCCCTTCAGCGCCTCTGGCTTCGCCGCTCTCTGGGTGAGGGACAGCTTTCCTGACGCGGCCGTCTCCCCGCGTGCCGGTGTGGACAGGTGCCCGGGAGCCGTTCGGAGAAGGGCTCCGCATCCCCGCGTCCCCGCGTCCCCGCATCCCCGCATCCCCGCATCTCCCGCCCCCAGCCCCTTTCCCCCGCAGGCAGACATTGTCTTCTCCCGCTGGGAGAGCACCGTACCTTGCTTAGCAGTTTACACGCTAAGTCTATATCGCAAGTCGGAGGTGTGATCACAACACGCCTGGGTGAAACCCTGCTTGCTTTAATTTAGCTAGCTGAGATATTAATTTCGGAGGAGGAGGCAGCAGCATGCACTTTGGAGCCTATGGTCTGGGTGGGCTCGCGGAGCCGGCGGTGTTTCGGCTTCCCTGGCACGGGTACCCCGGCAGCTAGACGGAGCGAGCCGGGATGTGTGAACGAGCAGCGCAGCGAGAGGCGACGGCGCTGAGCGGAGGGAGCCGAGCTCCAGCCACGTGCCGGGGGGACGCCGCGGCAGAGCCCTGCAGCCATCGGCCCCTCTCCTCCCCGGGGAACCGCTCAAATGCACCTCCCCACCCGGCAAGGCGGCAGCCACGGGGCAATAATTCTGGGCGAAGGAAGGCAGAGCCACTTCTCATGAGGATTTTCTCTCTGTCAGAGAGACCCCCCGGGAACCTGGTGCTGCCACCGCCACCGTGGATTGCTGGGTGGGTGCCGCTGGAGCGGTCGGGGACGGGCAGCATCCTCCCGCCCTGCTTCCCTCGCCGCAGCCCCCAGCAGCATCCGCACAGGGGGCTTCACCTCTTCCTCGCAGCCCTCCACAGACTCCTCGTGATTCACATCTGGGTGTACTCAGCCTGGTAATTTTATTTTTTTTTTCCGAGAAGGTCACCCAAAATATGCGTTTAACAGAAGCGTTCTCTATTTTTAACATAGAGAAACCTCATAAAAAGTCAGAAGACTAATGCAAAATAATAAATGAGATATTTAGTCATAGGTCTCCATCACATTCACATTATAAACAGCTCAGAAATGATTTCCACTTGTGAGATAAGATTTAATTGTAAATCACGGGAAACGGTGAGATATATATCGCCCGGAGCAGAGTGGTAAACATATTTCTGGGTCTGGAGGGAGAAAATAAAGCAAAGTGTGTGTCGTAACCAGGGTGGGCCCTGAGCACGCTTAAACCAAACTGCGTTTCAGCCCAGGCAGCAGCTGCCGTTCTCTAGAGGAGGACCACCAGCTTTCTGCTGAAGGCTCTTTCTTCTCAGCAATGTTGAGGGGCACTTTTCCACTGCGATTTCGTGGTACCCGGGGCTTTGTTACTGGTTTCTTCCGATGAAGGTGCTTCTATTCCCACTTAAGCTGTGCCTTAAGCAGCATGGGGCCAGCTCACGACTGAAATGGCAAATGTACGGCAGTAACTTTCCTCGCTGCAGAAGGTGATGTAGACAAATCTGTTGCTGATACCAGCAAGTACTGAGCCGAGCCCCTGTTTCTCGTTTGGAGTGCATTGCTGTGTCTCCTCTGACATGTTTCTTCATAGCACGGGGAAAGAGGCACTTGGAGAAACAGCTTTTCTACTCGGAGGGAGCTTTGACTCTGGGGCTGTAAATGGAGTGCTGTAGTAGGTAACCGGCAGAAATCATGGCTTTCCAGGGCAGAAAGAGGAAAGATCCATTTATTTGCAGTAGCCGAAACTGATTTTTCAGTTGGCTAACCTGTTAGCCTGCTCCTTATGGGATGAAACCCAGCGAGGGAGAACGCGTGGATTTCTTGTGCCTTTATTTTGCGGGTTTCGACCACCCAGTCTAGTCAGTCTGGGTGACCCAGACCTGCTTGTGCTTCTCCTGCCGTCCACCCAGCCCGAGACTTAGCCACTGTCCTTCAGCGAGCAATGAGGGCTGTGGCTCCTCTTCCCTGTGATTGCCTGAGCAAGGAAGCAAGTCCCCTTCGGTGCCCTGCTCACGCAGCGATTAAAACAGGGGGGGAAACAGCAACGGCTCGGAAAGGAGGGCAGCCCCAGCCCGGGAGCAAGCAGCTCTCCTGGTGCTCAAAAGAAAGAGGATGAGGAGAGGAGGAGGAAGCTGTTGGGTTGTGCCCGGCCACGGAAAGGCTGGAGAGTCTGCCTGATTGAAAGCTGTAAAGCAGCTAAGAAACAGGCGCTTCTCAGACCTTTTACCCTACTTTTCCAGGGCAATTTGCTGTTATTCACGTGCTGCTTCGTGCTGCAGTTTTTCTGTGGCTTCACACGCATAATATTTCACGACTGAAATATTATATTGTAATTCAGGGGAAGTTTAAAGCTCAGTGTTTACAATACAATACGTCTGCCTCCCAACATTTGGGCAATTTTAGGACTGGAGTGGCTCTAACCTAACCGCGTCCATCCACCCGAGCACCCAAGCGGTGCTGCAGAACCGCATCCCCCCCCCTCGCCGCCCTCCCGCCTCCCCTCTCCCGGGCTTGCCCGGCTCCAGACGACATATTGCCTTGTGATGCACACCACTTTTTCACTAACTGGAAATAAGAATCTTGCTCTATCCATTAGTTACTGTATATGCGGTTTGTATATATAATATTTATATTTTTCCCCCAAAGTTGTGAAATATATAAAATATAATTCCTCTAGCTGAGAGCTCATCATTCCCATGACAAGGTGCAATCAATAAATTATGCACCACTTGTGGTTATTCTGCATGTCAACTCATATTTCCATGTCGCTGTCCTGACTGTTACTGAGTGTTTGTGTTGTTGTACCTTTCCACCTCCTCAGTGTTGATTTAGGAGTTATTATTCTGGGCTCATAGTAACTGCAAGAAAATCAAGTTCCAAGTGTTTCTGCCAAAAGAAGGAAATGAAATGAGCAAGTCAACAGAAAATTCCACTTGTCAAACACCATTTGCTTACGACTACGGCTTTGTTAAGGAAACTTGCGTTCGGACAAGTTGCCCGAAGGAAACAATTGGCCTTTGCGGTGGGATAACCCCCGTGCCCGGCAAGGACTCTTGGTCGCGACAGCTGTGGTCCTCAAACGAGCGAACAGGAAAAAAAAAAACCAAAGCCACTTCTGACACTTACAAATTATATCTCCTGAATAATGCATGACGCATCCAGATTGGCTACGGGAGGGGGGGGACGGGGGGGAGATGCTTTTTCAATGGACAACCAGACGGATAAGGATTGTATTATAAGAAGAGTTTGACATACCAAGAAGGGGGGGGGGAGAAAAAAAAAAAAGCCCCCCCAAAAAAAAAGCCCAAGTACTCACACACACTTTGAGATTGACTGTCAAATCATTTCACATCTGTACCTAAAGCAAACAGACATAATGCTAACAGCTTGCTGGAGCTCAGAAATGCCACCCACTAATCAGTCCACCTGTGGAATTCTCAGTCCATCTTGCAAGTCGTGTACCCGATTGCCAAGACGCCTGACAAGAAAATGTATATTAAAACGTTGAGTAAGACTGGAAATACAATGTGGTGTAGTATAAACAGAATGCAACTCGCTGGGCGGGAAAGAGGAGATGCCTTTTAATTCCACTCGCCGTGACCCGGCGCCGCTCGCTCCTGCTTTCCGCCAGCGCCGGATGGCAGGGACGGCTCGCCAACCCAAAGGCACGGTCGCCTCCCGCCCGGGATCGTGTCTCCCTCTGCTTTTGCACAAAAAAATATTAAAAAAAAATTAAAAAAAATAAATAACCACCACCCCCCCCAAGCCTCTGTCCCTCTTAATTTTTTTTTTTTTTTTTTTNTATAATTAACAATTGCTTAAATATAGGCGTTGGCAAGATAAGTCCCAGCAGAAAAAAAAAAAAATGAGCGAGAAATAATCTCTCCTGCGTAATGAATGCGCCCTTCGGGGTAAAACAAAGAGGTAATTCAAAGGAACGGTTTGTTGAGATGGTGCGTTGCGGGAGCACAATTCTTCCAGGCTAAATTACATCGAGGATTACAGCACCGGATTGCCAGTCGCCGCTTAACGTGCTGGCAAAATGATCGGTTTGCTCTTTTCATCTCCAAAAGGAATATAAAGGAATGAAAGGGGAAAGTTTACTGGGGTTGTAAGAGGAGGCAAGAAGGGCTGGGGGGTGCCCCGGGGAGGATAATTATGCTGTACAAGGCGCCGTCAGAAGGTTACGGGGTTTGTGGTGTGGCGGGAGGCGGCGTGGCACAATTAGATGCTTTAGATACTCTTTTCTATACGTCCCGAGCTTTTACATTTGCACAGTAGCCGTTTTCTCTCTCTGTGAGTACGAAACGCTATTTTAACATCTGTTCTTTTAAGGCTATTTGCTCCGGGAAGGCAGTGTGTTTTGCCATAAATTTAGGTCATTAATTTCTATCTGCTCTTTGTTTATTTAAGAAACGGGACAAAAGGGCAGCTGCCGAAACATTTGGCTGTGCCGAGGGGTAGCGGGCTCGGCGTGCTGGAGTCGTGCGCCCGACCAGCTTGAGTTTGGATCCGCAGCGAGAGGACAGAACTTTAGGGGAAGCCTTTGCCAAGGCGCGCGGCGCTCCCCGCTCCGCTCCCCTCATTACCTGCTTTCGGAGGGGCGGCCGTGCCCGGGGACGGAGGAGGGGAGGGGGACACACACACACGACGGGTGCCACATGCTGATGGCAAAGCAGAAACCCAGAGAGCTGTGCGGGAACGCCGGCGGGGCTGTTGTTTTTGGGAGAGGTTGGTGAAGCAGTTGGCTTTTGCTGCGCTGAGTCGGAGGGCTGCAGTTGGCCACCGAAGGTAACGTGCTACAAGCAGGTCTGACCTATATAATTAGACATTTATAAACAGAGGCACGATAATACCTAGTAAATTGATTGTTAACAGCGTTTAATGCTCTTAAATTGGTCATTAAATGCGGAATAATTTCTGGGGTATTATTGATATTATGAAGCATTAAGGGAGGTTTTATTTATTCTCGTAAGCCTAATGGACTCAAACAGACGGAAGGTTTTCGGAAAGGTCGTTTTTTGCTTATTGATCCTGTGACATCTTCTAATCAGTTTAATCAGACCAAACAGAAAAAAAAATCACACAAGTATCTTGAAGCATCTCCTGTTTCCAGCTTCCCATTAGAAACCAGAGCCTGACGGTACCAGCTGGGCACGCAAAGCCCAAGTTCCCAGTTAAAGTCCAAGGCTGAAGAAGCGCCGGTGCCCACGCTGACTGGCACGCAGTCCCCGCAGGCTATTTGGGGTCCAGCGCTCTGCTGCCCAGTGGGCACCGCATCCGCCCTCTCCCCTGAGCCCACGGAAACCAGAGATGTGTCAAATAAGGTCCAATTCAACAGGAGAAACATCACAGCAACGTGCCGCCGAGTAAACTGTTTAGATCTGGTCTGGCTTCTGCTGGAGACGACAGTTGGTGTCATGGCAGCAGCATCAGACCCAATTTGCAGAACTGGTCCCCAGACCCGGACTCAGTATAGTCTTCATTGACACTGATCCTTAGAAGAGAAAATCAAAGGCAGTACTTCTGACGGTTCAAAATATGTCTCATTGCCATTTGTGTTTGGCAAAGAATTTCGCTGATCGTCACTGGGTCTTTAGACACAGTAAATCTTCAAGTGTTTCGGGTGCCCAGACACACACGGCAGCTCCCAAGGGCAGATTTTTAAACCAATTTAGGCTTTTACTTCCTTGATCAGTGGGAAGGAGCACCTAAATGTCTTTATAAATCTGGCTCTGAATCATGCACCACTGAGGAGCACGCTATTTAGCAAAATCCCAATGTAACTATTATAAAGGGGATGAAACCAAGAGTGTCTTATAGAAGTGTTTGGAGTTAATCCAGCAGTTTGCAATGGATCCACCATTTTAAATAATGAGACTGAGCAACACTTTTTAGTTTGCTCATATTAAAACCTCAATCTTACGGCGCTTTGACTCATGACTTCTGGTACCAAGGTGCTTCTGATTGCCGCGAGACTCGAGGTGAGGGCCATGCCTCTTTACTGCTCTCCCTCATCACGCTGCTGCTCAGCCTTTGGAAGAACCTTTCTTCCCATACGCCTCATACGGCAGGTCCTGCTGGCCCCTGTAGCTGCTCCATCTTTCCAAGACTCCAGCCGTGTTCACCCCAGATGTGGAGATGACTCGGGAGAGGTGGGCTGGGAGCCGGGAGGAAGCGGAGCTGGCTGGTAGAAGGAGCCTGGAAAGCAAGAGTGGGAAGAAAAAGTGGTGGAGGACTGGCGTTACCAGGAGAGGCTGGGACTACAGGGGTGAGCAGCCCAGGCTGAAGCCCCCCTAGAAGCAAACAGCAGAGAGAGGGACAGGCTGGAGACCTGAAAGTGTTGGGAGCCAGGGCAGGAGTGGGCAATGGACCTCAGCGTGTGCCCCTGCCCTGCCCCAACCACCCCAACCGGGAGGGAAGCGAAGCTCAACGGAGGTCCACAGCCCAAAGCAGTGACTCGTCAGCTCCAGGAGGAGGTGGGCTGCTGCCGGCGCTGGCTGTGAGCAGCGGCTCTTCCAATCTGCAGCAGAGCAGACTTTACAATGGGATGAAGAAACGGTTAAAATTAAACTCTTCCGAGAGCATTTTTGGTGTGAAAGTGGGAGAAGGAAGAGGGAGGTGGGGGTGGGTCTGCCGGGGTTTTACGCTCCGCAGCGAAGGAGGTCTGTCCGGGTAGGGGAGACATTTCCCTTCACCGCTGTTTCCAGGCCACCGCTGGCAGAGAACGTGCAAACTCGTGTCTTAAATTCGGACTCCTCAGCGGACCACGGGGCAGATCAGCCATATGAAAACGTACGGATTTCAGTGTATAAAATCTTGGGGGATGGAGGGGGTGTGTGCGCGCCAGATCTGCACTCCTGGGATTTTGGAGGGCTTTTTGCTACACACACGCTCCAGAACAGACCATCTAGGTGGGACAGCTCATTTTTATCTGTCTGGGTAATTTGATAAAACAGAGTAAGAGGCAAAACAGATCAGAGAGAAAAAGAGAAAATTAACAGTCCAGGGAATCAAACTAAAATCGTCCAACCTCTGTGAAATCGGGGCCCTCGGGAACACGCAAGTGTTTTGTGAAAGATGTGGACAATTGTAGTCATATGTTTTAAATTTAATTTTCACAAAGAAAAATTATTTCCCTGTTTCAAATAATACAACATATTGGGAGCGCAGGCTATTCCATGTCTGTAACTCAAAGACTGAAGCCTTTGAGCTCTTGCTTATTCCTTACTCAAATAACACTCCTACCTATTTGTGGGTAAAGAGGAGTTTTAGAAAGTGAATTAAACGCCGCGTGGGTGAGAAGCAGGACCTAGGTCCAGATCTACAAAAACGAATGGTGCGCACCACGTGAGGTTGGGCTTGGTTTTTTTTTAAAGAATGGGCTGCTCTGTTTGAAGCACGTCAAAACTTCTCTGTGGCTTTCCATGATTTCTTCAGGTGGAGCAGAAACCAGCAGCTGGAATGGGAAGACGAAATGCCTGGACCGAAATGGCTATTTCTTCATTCAAAAGCAACAGGTGGTTTGGTGAAGGTGGCAGAGGCAGTTCTGCTAGCTGGGAACTCATTTGCTGGTTATTACATTCAAGGAAGCAATGTGCTTTGCACATGTAACCTCTCTGCACTTTAACTTCCCCATCTGTACAATAAGAGCAGCAAAATGCTATACTCAGCTCTCCGAAGAGTTTTGGGGTCTTCGGAAGAAAATGTTGTGTAGCTACATCAGTGTGTGCATCAAAACATACACATGCATATGTACAAATACACACACAAGATTTTTTTTCTGAATAAGAACATGCATTACATTCTTTATCTTTATCTTTTTTATCTTTACCTTTACCTTTATCTTTATTTTATCTTTATTTTATCTTTACCTTTATCATCTTTAATACTATTGTATTTATATTCCAATTCCAGTTTTACTCATGTCATCTCCATACAAATACTCCTTTCTGCCAATATCTCACCATCTTTTCTAGATCATTTTAAAGGACTGAAATGTCTGAGGAGATTATTCATCACATTCAGAAGCCATTGTCTCTTTGATTACAAAACTTAAAAATGCCTAGTTGGAAAATGCTTAAAGGAAGAAGGATTATAGAATAGCAATAAAGACCAATTTTACTAAATTCTGTGTCATTCTGATTACAAAATCGCTGTTGCAGAAGAGATATGCTTGCAGAAAGTATGCTGCCCTTTTTCTTTTCTGCTAACACTCTGAATGTTCTCACAGGAGCATCAGGAGATTATTCTGTAGGAGCTATTTCATGTTTTCTTACTATTTTAAATCGAATTAATTGTATTTGAAGAGGGGTCCCATACTCTATTTACATACCCAGCTCCCTCTGAAACAAGAATGAATTTGGCGAGCTGCTTTGGGAATAGGTCACGCTCCTACGTAATTATTTTTTTTTCTTCAAACTAGTATATTTTTCATCAACGACACTTCACAACAGGGAAGAACGGGTGTCAGGTTTCAGTCTCATATGTTCTGTAATTTTACATTCTGTGGCAATGCCCACGGTGCTGGAATAATTTGAAACAGAACTACAATCTTTCCAAGTTTTGTAGAATAAATGTTTAGAATTGGTAAGAGTTTTGAAATGCAAATGTCATTTTTTTTTTTTTCCCGAACAGTATGTGATTAATTCTTACAGTACTAACAATGCTTGCCTGCGCGTGGCGTTAGCAATGGGGACGGGGATAAGATACCTGCAGGTAAAAGAAATGTGGGTGCAATTTTGGACAGTGAACCCGCAATGCTCGTTGTTTAAAAGCAGAGACCCATCCCTCTGAGAACGGGATGTCGAGTCTTGCCAGTTAAAGAGGGTCCCCACGCTCCTGAGCTCCCCAGCAAAATGCTCCCCAGGACTATCACCGTAAACCCAGCTCTGCCTCACCTCCATGGGGTGACTCCTGCAGGTGGTGAGCCCACGGAAACCAGCCTGGCGTGGGTCTGGCCAGGAGGACACCCAGGGACCACCTTACTGCTAAACTGCAAGTCAAATGGGGTTGTTACCACCAGAACCGCCATGGTGCCAACTTCAGCCAGGGCTGTGGGAGGAAGGGGAGGCACAGGCAAGGCGAGGTCCCATCTTGTCAAAATATTTGAATCGCCCCACTGCAGATGATCCCAATGATGGCTGAATTGCCACTTAGGGTCTGGATCCACACAAAGCGTAGACAGGCCCCAGCCTCCTCCTCTTCCTCAATGCGTAGCACTGCTGATACCTGCAAGATGCCTCGGACGCTTTGGCAGGAACGGGCTGGGCCGAGAGCATCCAACATTGAACTAAAGATGACTTTCCTCCCTGGTAGACTTGAGGAGAATTGCCACATAGGCAGTGAGCTTGACACCCCTCGCCCTGCCTGCGGCGGCGGGGTTCCAGTCCCCTGCAGCACCTGGCTTTGCTTACCAAGACTCCAGGAAAAGGAGGAGTCCCCTGGCCCCAGCTGTCTTGTGGGCGGCCAGGGAAGTGAGCTGAGTGCTAAGGACCAGTGACAGGCAGACTGCGCACAACAGAAAAAGGGGAGATGGCACGTGAAGGGCAGTAAGACTTCCTAGGCATGAAGTGTTGGAAGGGAGTCCCTGCCACCCATGACCTGCACCAGGTCCAACCGCGGGACTGGGAAGTCCACATTCTAACATGGGCGATACCCAGGAAATTCAGAGCTGGAAGCCTGAGGAGCAACCAAAACTGGTGCCAGGGATCACAAAAGGCTTCAAACTCTTTTTTAGCTGGACTGCGGCCATCAGTCTTTGTAGGCCACAAGAAGTCATGGACGTGGTGTTCACGCCTGGGCTCCATTTAACTTTCCCTCGTTCTCCTTCTTCTGCAACAGAAGAAAGTCTCTCCCACTGCTGTGTAAATACTCCCACTACGGTTTTGGTAGCAGCTGCCACTCCAAAGAGTACAATGTTATATCTTCTTGGGAAGAGTGTTTGGCCTCCAAAAGCCATTTGCTAGCAACATCTAAGTGGCATGAGCGGTGGTGCTCTCTGGAGACACTGCTGGGGCAACTTGTTCTCCTGAGTGACCACAGCAGGCTGTTAGAAGGAAAGAGTAGGGACCCCTCCAGTTCCTCTGCCCTGCCAAATCTCCTTCCCATTCCTGTCCCCTCTCCCACCACTCACACTTGGAGATCACGCTTCAGGGATGGGCCTGACTTTGAAAATTTGCACCTGGCCCTACCATTTGGGTTGGTCGGTTTGCAGAAACAGAGGGCTGACTGTAAAAATGGCATATGAATTTTCTCCAAGTGTAGTGGGATTTGGATTTCAGAATTTGGTTCAGTCCTAATTGTATTTTAGCCTGACAGCTTCTCCATTTAATACTTACTACTGCTGTAAAAAAAACCAAAAAATAATCCCAAAACCCCCCACAACCAACAAAGGTCTACGTGGTGGGCAGAAATGTGACCTTTTATGCTTTATTGCACAATGTTTAAATAAAAATATGCGACCATGTCAATACAGACTGCAAGTTAGTGATGGGTCTTGCCGTGACTGATCCACCCAGTTGTACTGGCTGCTTGGAGTATTGACTCCAGAGGTCAGGGCTGGAGTCCCTTCTTTGTAATCGACCTGCTACATAACACTAAGCTTGGCCGTGCCTAAACGTCTCTGCTTGAAGACGATGCCAGTTAATGCAGCTTTCAAATACAGAGATCATCATCTGTAAATATAACATTTGTCATCTAAAGGCTTCAAAAAACCTTTTTATTTCTTGTAAGGAGCGTTGAGTGTAAGAATGAAAAGAGCTACATTAAAGCTAAGTTGGTATTATTATCAACAAACACTAGCTTAAATGAATAATCTTGTAAGCTGCTAGCAGTTTATTTTATTGAAATCCACTGCAAATGTGCTCCAACCCATGATATCTATATGCAAATGATTATAAAATTTTTTCCATGTTTAAGTTGAAAACTGTAAATTCCATATTTTTAAGTCATTCAATTTGTTATACGGGGATTTTTTTTTTATTACTTTCTTGATATTTGCAAGGGCTGTTCAGGAGTAAAGTATCTGTCTCTCTGATTATAAAGAGAAAATAGTTCATGTGACATTAAGCTTTGTTAAACGCATAAAAAAAGCTGCCTGGATTAATTGCTCTACCTTTGCTAACACTGAAAGCAAAATCAGTGATTTCAACTGTTTCTTTGAAGTACAAAGAGGGGAAATAAAGGGTTCAAATATAATAACGCTGTAATTCTATATCTGCAAAACTACAGTGTCATAGAACAGGATTTAACCAAAACAAGGAGGTGTTCTAACTATAAGTATAGACATTACTCCAATGAAGACATTTTCAGCAGTACAGGTTATTTCCGACCATAATGTAAGTGCAGGATAATTTAAATTAATATAAAAGATCCTTTGGGGGGCCATATTTTTTAATTGCAATTACACAATGAATATTTGATACCTATATTTGGCATATAATGAGGATTAAAATTATATTCCCCAAACAGAGGTTTAATAACAATGTAAACTACCGAGAACTTCATTAGAGGGGCTAAGGGATTAGAAATGAGATTCAAAGGTGGCCAAGGGGAAAATCAGAAACTTCAAACACCTCTCCTAATATAAATCGCAACGGTTAATATAAAACATGAGGGATTGATGCGGACCTCGATCAAAGTGCTAAAAAGCTGCCTTTGAAACTGAGTCGCCGCCGAACGAAAACCCCGTAGCTGAGGACGCTGCCCTCACCCCGAGGATGAGCGTGCTAAAGCCCAGCTCCTGGTGGGACCCGCGCTCAGCCCTGCGGAGGGATGCTTCGCCGTCTCCCTGGCCGGGCTCCCGCCTGCAGCGGGGGAGCACGCGGGGCGGCTCGGGGCGAGGGGAATTGGTGCTGCCAGGTGCCCTTGCCAAGGCCGGGGATCGCGGGGCGGACCTTCACGGCATAAGCCTCTACAGCTTTCGCTAAAGAGCACGTCTCCTGGGTTGGGAACGAGAGCAGACTCCCAGTCTGCAGCGCAGCCGTAGAGCGGGATGCGCAATGCTCACTGACCTGTGGGTGTATTATGTATGATGCAGCGCATTTGCATTTGCTCCTTCTCCCCGAGCCAGCTGTGAGCCGAAAGCCTGCCCCGACCCAACCCGGGGAGAAAGCCCAGCCTCGACCTCTCCCTCTCTGGCAGGGTCCTACTGGGGCTGCGCCAAGGTGCCCAACACCCTCTGTGGTGGGAAAGGACACTGCATCTTCTGCCTCACCCCGTTTTAGGGAGGCGGTTGTGATGCCTACGGCACTGGTGCAGCGGTCAGGGCAGGGGGCCTGGAGATCCTAATGTTTTATTCCAGGATTTCAGTCATTCAAACTGAAGAGCCAAGGTTTTCAAAAAAGGACCCTCACACACGAGGCTCCTAAGTCAGTCTTTGGGTATCTACACAGGTATCAGAGAGCACAAAATAACCGGCAACTCTCTTAAGGTTCCACGGCCTTTCCAAACTCAGGCTACGTACTTTCATAAATACATCTGCGTGCCAGCGCCCGGTGTCAGGCGCCTTCTTCTGCCCGTCTCAGGTAAAACAGACAGGGCAGCTCACCTCCTTCCAACCCAAACGGTCTTCCCCGACACGAGCTGGGGGCTCCTGCATGGCACAGGGGGGCTGTGGGACACAGCGGGGCCGTGGGACACAGCGGGGCCATGGGACACACGTTCCCACCTGCTTCAATCCCACCCGGCAGCAGGAGGTCCCCCTCCGGGTATTTCATGTCGGGATCAGTCTCACAGTAAATAATTATTCCCAGGCCCAAAAGCAGCCAAGGTGTCTCCCAGGTTGCCCCCCCTCTCCTCTGACAAAGGCTTTGAGGCAGCTCACATCCCTCGAACACATTTTCTTCCACATAAATAAGTCTGCGTACACGCCTGTCTTTTCATGAGCAGACAGTGTTATTTCCAGCTGCAGCAGTGTGCGTCACTTGACTAAGAAGCTATATATACATAGCTATGCATCTATATGTATAGATGTGTGTATGTATGTGAGTATATACATCTGCTATATACGGATGTATGTACGTATTTGTGTATTATTTATGTATAGAATCATAGAATGGTTTAGGTTGGAAAGGACCTTGAAGATCATCGAGTTCCAACCCCCCTGCCAGAGGCAGGGACACCTCCCACCACACCAGGCTGCCCAAGGCCACGGCCAGCCTGGCCTTGAACACCTCCAGGGATGGGGCCTCAACAACCTCTCTGGGCAACCTGGGACAGTGCCTCACCACCCTCACAGGGAAAAACTTCTTCCTAATGTTCAATCTAAACCTGCCCTCTTCCAGTTTGAAGCCATTCCCCCTCGTCCTATCACTCCATGCCCCAGTAAAAAGTCCTTCCCCANCATATAATTATATTATATTATATACATATAATACCTATGTATTTGTGCGCATTCACCTGTGTGTTGGGCAGGGCAGGCGGTTCAGGGCACACATCCTGTCCTGCCTCGGCAAATGTCATCACCTGGGCGCTGCCTGTGGCGTTTCACACCTAGAAATGAATGGCGTACCTGCAGACTGCAAAGCAGCGCCTCCTCTCAGCTCTGATTGCTTTTGTTTTTACTTCTGTATTAATCATCTCCCGCTGATATGTGGGAGGAGATTCTGATGATGAATATGTGTTAAATAATTTGCAAGCATTCGTTTTTTTGTCCCGGTTTTCCAACGTACCAAACTGGCATAAATATTGGCAGAATTTCCTTTAATCCTCCACGGGATCCGTGCCTCGCTCTCCATCCCAAGTCCTAATCTCTCTAATATGTTGTTGGGTCAGTTATCCAAGACGGAGCGCGTACATCCTTTCCTGCCTCGTTTTCTTTCTTTCTCTTTTGCTAACATTGCCTTTGACAGGAGAATTGCCCCCTCCCTCTCTGCTCATCGGATAAATCTGCATCCCACCCTACGCAGAGGGGAGAATGGATGGAGTAGCTGGATATTTTGGACACGAAGTGGTACCTTTGCGGGTCCCTAATTCACCCTTCCAAGTCTCGTAATTGCCAACAGAGGTCTTTTTTCCTTCTCATAACGTACAAAATGATCTGCCCTTTTATGATTGCCTTGAGAATATCCCACAAAGCTGACAGTGAGGGAGCAGATGCCTCATTCAATTCCAAATAGAAGGAAATCTGTTGTCTCAAATAATCCCTAAATTCAGACACTTTCAGCCAGCTATTATCAAGAGACCACATTTTAAGAGCAGATGTGTTATTAAGGCTGAGAAATGTTATGAGTACTTCGTGATCTGACAAATGAATTCAGGCTATCCAGCATTCCAACATTTGATCTTTTAATAATTCAAAAAATGAAATGGAAACCACTGGGGAGGGGAGAGGGGGGGTGTCCCTTCCACAAGACACTGACCTGGAATTTTAGGGCTCGCTTACATTTTCGGGAGAATATTGCCAGCGAAGATTTGGGGCGCATACTGCCTACACCAATATTATCATCTCTTCCCTGCGATGGTTAGACCTCTGCCTTACGAGTTAATCTGGCATTTTTGCCGCCCGGACTCGTGCTGTACACCCGTCTGATGAAAAGGTTCGTTTGGATACAGGAGCATTTAGAGGCTACTAAAAAGGCGAGTCTGGTTCTCATCTCACTTCGGCGCGTGTGACGGCGCTGCCTGCCACGAAAGCGCTTCTGCTTCGCACATGTGTGAGGGGGGGTTAGACACGGGGACGGGGTCGTGCCCAAAGGGCGCGAAGAGTCCATAAAAGTTCACCTCGCCAACGTAACAGCTCGCTTGCGTTTCACCGGGATGCGCGTAAAAATTGCCGGAACCGTCTTTAAGCCGGGGGGGAGCCGGAGAAACCGCTCATTTTCTCTCCCGCCGTCAAGTTCCTCCCTCCAGCTGATGCTTGAGGCGGTGTCCTGGGGGGGTCAAAGGGAGCCTGGCTGCCTCCGCGGGCAGCAGGCGAGGAGCGAGCGGTGATGGGGAAGTCCGCGAGCCCGTGTGTGCACGCAGGGCAGGGAGGCACAGCGGTAGGAGGTGCCGGGGCACTGCTGTCTAGACGGCAACCAAATGAGCGGTCTGGGCGTGCGGAGGAGCTGACGCGGCCGTTTACCTGGCTGCGGTAAATTAGCTCGCTCGCCGCTGTCCCTGCTCACAGGACAGCTTGCTGTGGGTTGCTCGGCTCCAGGCTGGCACCGGGAGCGCTTTGTCCTACTCGCAGAGCCGAAAGGGAGGAAGTCTCTCCCTCACCGGGAGAGGTGATGGGAGATGGGAGATGCTGGGTTTGGGAGCATTGACTTCGCATGTTCTCTCTTCCCCTCCTGAGTCATTTGAGCTTCCAGGACTGTATAGCTGGGGAGGCAAGCGAGCCGCAACAGACATACTCAGCCTCTTCAGCGCCCACAAACTCTCTGCTCCTATTCGTGCAGCTCCAAGACGGTGAAAAAGTCTGCTGCTTTTGAAATCTTCACCAACTCTGCCCTCACTTTGCAGAGGAGCGCAAGCACGTACCACCATTCTCAGAGTGCTGACCGAGGAACCGCAGCACTGAGAGGGTTAGTGATTTCTCCGCGAAAGAAGCACCAGAGTCGGAATCAGAGGCACTGTTGCATCACCTGGGTCGCACCGCCGCCCCACAAAACCACAAAATACACAGAACCGTTTCTCATCACGTGTCCTGGGCTACACACACCTCTAGGGACTTGCAACGGGAAATCCTCAGGGATGAAGGCAGACAAATCCCTGCCAAAAAAAAAAAAAAACCCACAAAAAAAAGCCCAGTTAGAAACTACATTGCCAGGGACCAGCCCTAGAGCAGGAAAGCCGCAGATAAAGCTTTCAAAGATGCCCGAGTGACACAGATGCTCAGACTGAAAACTCTTTCGTGCACTTCTGGGATCCCTGCTCAGCATTCCCACAGATAACCTTTCAGGTTTTCCTCAATACCCCCTTCAGTGTTTTCTATTAACTTCGACACTTGCAGATTTGAGGTTGGAGAAGGGGCCACATGACCCCCCAAAATGAGGCAGGGCTGCAGTAACCCCAGGGAGCCTTTAGGAGTGTCTTGCAGTACCCCCATCTCTAGTACGCTGGATTTGCCACTACCGGCAGCGAGAACATGCTGCGTTGGTCCAGGAACCAAAGCCAAACGCTGCTCAGACATGCCATCTGTAAAAAATAATGATACTCTCCTCCCCACCATTCTGGGATTTTTACTTCAATTTGGTCATTCTGAGCTTTTCCGATCATTAGAGGAAGCCTCCTGCCCCTAAGCAGGTTTGTTCAAAAAGCGTATTTCAACATCTTTTACTTCTGAGCTGAAAAGGAGGCAGCCTGCATGGAAACCTAGTTTTCCTCACTCAGATATACCACATTTTAAATTCAGAAACAAAGAGATGCACATGGGTAAGCGAAAGCACATCTTGCAGAGATCATCCGAGAGCTCCTACATCTTTCAGACTACTACCATAAGCGCAACTCGCCGACCGCTCCATCTGAGGGAAGAAATGAGAAATTATGAGGGTCACTGAGCACTCCGTGTACCTCCAAGCGCTGCAGTTATTCAACGAGTTGGCTATTGTAGCGGCGACACCAGGAGAAGGGCCGCGCTCCTCAGTGGGCTCCGCACGCTCCGCTGCCTGTGCACTGAGGTGGCTCGGCCACCACGCAGAGGACGAGTTAGCAACCCCCCCCAAAAAACCCGAGACTGTTTCCCGACAGCCGGGGCTGGGGTGTTATCCTCATGTTTGTGATTCTTTTTCACAGGAAGATTGCAATGTGTGGGGTTTGGGGCTTTTTTTTTTTTTTTTTCTTTCTTTTTAAATGCACATTTAGTCTGAGCAGTAATGCAGGAGATCTGAGGTGCTAATATATGATGTGAGGAAGGACTGAAGTCTCCTGGGGAGGGAGTGGAGTGTGGGGGGGGTCTTTTTGGCAATGACTTGCCTCAGTGAGAGGTTTGAATGAGGAACGCTACGTGCGCTGAAAATCACTCACGGGACACACGCACACAGAGGTGAGAGCTTGGTTGGTGCGGGGAGGGAGCTCCCCCCTCCTCGTGGTGCCCCCTTTCCCCATCCCCAGGATACTCGTCCCGTCCTGGTTCCTCCATTTCCCCCTTCTCAGCAGCCACGCGATGCTTCCCCAGCAAATTCTTCTGCAGGTCAGACCTGCTGGTGCACATGGTGCTGCGGGGACAGGACTGGCACATTTCCAGGTCGTATCTAAAACGGATGGGATTTCATGTGTGCACGCGGCTGGATTTGTGGGAAGAGGTTAGAAAAGCTACGATTTTCCAAATCGGATTCCTTACTCCTCAGGACAAGCAGTGACGCCAGGTTTTCTGCTGCAGATGTAACCGTCACGCCGTTGGCACAAGCAGCCCCACCAGGTTGCACCAGTTCTAAATCAGTTACTAAAATAAATAGCAGTACTAGTTAAATTAGTTATTTCTGGTCAGAAAATGAAGATGAATTAGCAAAAACAGACCAAATACTGAAAAAAAACCTGACAAAATTTTAAATTAAGACTTCTTTTCAAGTCAAGATTTTGAAATGGAAAGTAAAGGTTTTAAAAAAGCAAGCAGTAGACGTTTTAAAAAAGGAGTGAGCCCCCACACACTAACTTTCCCCCTATATTCTACCACAATAAAAGACACGTCTGTGATCAAAGCCGGTTCCATCAGGAGTGTTATGATAGATGTCCTTATAGCATGCGTACACTCTTTAAAGATCAAAATCTTCCTAATTGCTTCGGAGGCTTATAAATGTTAGACTGCTTCGTCATTATTTGTTTAAAAGGTAAAATCAGGACAGGGGTTTAATTGCAAGGCAGTATATTTGACCAGAGAAATTGTTTTAAGTGTGGTACAAAAAACCCAGAGATATCTGGATAGGCCTGAGAAGGGCACCTATGGAAAGGAAACCTCTAGTCAGCAGGCTTAAATGTTCTGCTCAGCATGTTTATGTGATACTATTATCACAGAATTACAGAATCATAGAATCATAGAATGGTTTAGGTTGGAAAGGACCTTGAAGATCATCGAGTTCCAACCCCCCTGCCATAGGCAGAGCTGGAAGGGACGTCTGGAGGTCATCTCATCCAACCTTGCTGCTTAAGCAAGATTGCTAGAGCAGATTGCCCAGGACCATGTCCAGCCAGCTTTTGAACATTTCCAAGGATGGAGACACCACCACCTCTCTGGGCAACCTGTGCCAATACTCAGTCCCCCGCACAGTGAAAAAGTGTTTCCTGATGTTCAGACGGTGCCTCCCGTGTTTCAGTTTGTGCCCACTGCCTCTGATCTTCTCACTGGACACCACTGGCAATAGCCTGACTCTGTCTTCTTTACACCCTCCTGTCAGATACTTGTACACATTGATGAGAACCCCCCTGAGCTTTCTCTTCTCCAGGCTGAAGAGTCCCAGATCTCTGAGTCTTTCCTCATAGGAGAGATGCTCCAATCCCTTCTAACCATCTTTTTGTCCCTTTTTCTGGACTCTCTCTGGTAGCTCCGTACCTCTCTTCTACTGGGGAGCCCAGACCTGGGCACAGCACTCCAGATGTGGCCTTACCACTGCTGATTAGAGAGGAAGGATCACCTCCCCTGACCTGCTGACAACACTCCTCCTGATGCAGCCCAGGCTACCGTCAGCCGCCTTTGCTGCAGGGGCATATGGCTGGCTCATGGTCAACTTGGTGTCCACCAGGACCCGAGGTCCTTTTCCACAAAGCTGCTTTCCAGCCAGTCGGCCCATGTTTGATACACACGGCATGTCGCAGAGTGTGAATCTAGGAAGCAGTTCGCTGTAATTAAAAGGGTTTTCTCAGCTGTAATGTACCATGGTACCTTGAACGGGTAGGTATAGGGGTAGGTATTATTACCATTAGCAGTAGGTATAGAGGGTACGCTGCTTTCTGAAGCGATATATAGGGCAGTGCTGCCATCAGTAGTGGGCAGAGTTAAGGTCCACAGAGCTCTAAGGCTGAACCTTTCAAGTATATTTTGAAATATCTTGAGAACTTTGTCTTAGCTTAGAATTTCCAAACTGAATATGAAACAGACTCAACATAGGAGACTGTTTTTTTCCTTATAGTACATATTTGCATTTACAGCCTAAGTGTGTTAATTAAGCATTTGATATACAATTTTTTAGGGATTCCTTCCTCTACATTTTCTTCAAAAATTTCTTGCTTGCGAAGGGAGACCATCATTATTCTCAGCAAAAAAAAAAAAAAAAAAAAGGGAAAAAATTCTGTTCTGTGCAAAGCTTATGTGCTCTGCAGGAGTTTATTTGTGGCAGTTACCATCACAGAAGGAGTTCTGGGTGATAAATATGTCCAAACCTTCAGTGGCAGATCTTTATCAGTGCCGTAATGCTATACACTACTAATGCCCTATTGTCAAAGCATCTGGGTTTTGCCATGGACGGTGTTTCTTTACCTGTGAACTCCAAGTTACACAAACCCTGTGACCACTTGTTTTGATATGTAGTAAGATTTGGCTACTTTAAGGTATACTTAAGATATACGCTTGCCTGAAGGTTCAAATTTAAGTGTCACTACAGTACCATCCAAAAGCAGTCAGAGTGCTAGTGGGCAAGAGGCCAGGATAAGTACGAAGATTTCTAACTCTTAGGGGAAGAAAAAATTTAGATAATGTAACAGAAAAAAAAAAAATCCTTACTTTTTAAACTTTTGTGTTGTCAGGAAGGCAGTTCTTCTCAACACTACTTTCCAAAACAAAGCCAAACACTTAGCAAAGGAGTAAATCTATAAACCCCTAAACCTGTGATTATTCAGGTCAGTCGTTTTAGGTTAGATGATGCCGGGGGATAGAAATTGCTTTTTTTACCAGCAATCTAAGTACATCATTATCTACAGCGAATTTACCATCTCCCCATAATAATACCCCATCTCTAGAAATACACTTATCCCTTAAAAACAATCAGTTGCAAATTTGAATATAACCAAATTCTGTAGGGAAACATTTTAGCAACGCATATTTTCCAGTATTGCTCCCTTCTCTCTTTCCCTTCGTTCCTGTTGGTGATGTGTGAATTGGTGTAAAATAACGCCAGGCAGCGGGACCTTTCGGCACTTTACCACAGCCTCCGTATTACGGTGGCTTTAGGTAACGGGTTTGCACCTTTTTTTTGTGTGAAGAGGAGAACTTGCCTTCGCAGCCTTGCATACAGAAAGGCCTGTCTACAGCAAATCAAGTTACAATTTTGAGCCACATTCTGCTTTCCATGTTTGCATAAAACTCCCACTGACATGAATAAGAGTTCTGTGTATATCATGCTGTGTAATAAATAGCATTCAAAACAGAACCTATGCGAAGCTTTCTCACTGTTTTGGGCTACCAATTTATCCTTGTATTTACAGAATATTGATGTAAGCAGATGCCCAAACTGCCTGTCATTTTTAAAATATGCAGAGATGACTGGTGCAGTGGTTACTGACTATAAAACCACAGCAAACTTTCTGGGCCTGCGATCTCGCCGGTCCCGCTTTCCCGCTCCCCCAGGCCACGACGAAAGGTGCCCTGGCCCCGACTCAGCCATGGGGGCACACAGGCACGCTCACTGGCTTGGCAAAGGATGCACAGCTGAGCTCAGCCTTGCCTCCACTCGCACATCCATGTCATCATAGACTCATAGACTGGTTTAGGTTGGAAAGGACCTTGAAGATCATCGAGTTCCAACCCCCCTGCCATAGGCAGGGACACCTCCCACCAGACCAGACCA
>VUYV01000081.1:3583869-3595099 GCA_008711295.1 Anarhynchus alexandrinus
GTCATGGATAATTTACTATCTATCAGGACCCCCAGATCCTTCTCCTCAGAACTACTTCCCAGCAGGTCCACCCCTAACCTATACTGGTGCCTAGCATTCTTCTTCCCCAGGTGCGGGACCTTGCACTTGCTTTTGTTGAACCTCATTAGGTTCTTCTCTGCCCAGCTCTCCAGCCTGATGAAGCCCTCCGGTGCAAGAGTGGCAAGTACACTAGAAGGGCCTGCAGGAAAGTGAATCGCCCCAGGGGTCCGAGCGGCGTTCGGTGAAGAAGACACGGGGTCTCGCGCTGAGCACAGACCCAATATAAATAGCTGCTCATTAAGGGAGCACCACCTGCTCCAAGAGCTGGATGAGGCAGGGGTTCTGTGGGACAAACAGCGCAGGATTATGCTCGTGTAATTAAAGACTGCGCAACGTGCGTACGCGCAGAGGGGCCAAACCGAAGCTCCACAAGCCACCTTAGCAGTGGCCTTTTCTAGCTTCTCGGCGCTTGATTTCCCCACCCTTAGTAACGATCTTTCACTGCAGTTTGTGTGTGTAACGTCATTTACGTAGTCTTTGGTAAGGGACCGAAGCAGACTTGGCATTGTGGAACTCAGTGGAACCCCTTTTAATTGCCTCTGAGACATGACTGGTGTGAAGCAAGACAAAAGGTGGTAGAGGGAAAGGACAAAAGGAACTACGAGACTCCTCGTGTTCCCGAACACACCCAGTGAGGAGGCAGGAAGGCGAAGAGAAAGAAGAAAGGCCGAATGCCATGCTTGCGTGAAAAATGCAACCAAACCCCTCTTTGTCTCCCCAAGACCCCAACCTTGGGGGAAGTTTGCCTTCTGATCCCGGTTCCAGCTCTGTGACTCAGGCTTCACTCCCCAGATCCGCAGTGTGTCTTCCCATTTATCTCTAACTAGGACAATTTCTGAGTCCTATATGAGTCATCGGTGGGTTTTATATAGAAACCAAAGAAGGTTCTTCCAGTCTCTCAGTAAGATCTGCCGTGCTGCCAGGGAAGCACTTTTGGTTGTTCTGACGAGCAATTGTAACTGCTCTCAATTGCCAGAAATACCGTCTGAAGAGCAAAAGGATCGTTTGCCATCTAAATCCGAAAGGGTTTATAATGCAATCTTTGTGTCGCCTGAGTGCGCTGATCCCACCTTGCAATCGCTGATATTAGGCTTTGCGAACTGGCCAGATCCCAGTGGGTATAATTTTCAGGCTGGCTAACTCGCAGGGTTCAAGTGATGCCACTCGGGGGCTCGGAGCCAGCGGAGGAGAGAAAGATGGGGGGGAGGGGGACAGCGTGCGGCACACGGGAAGGGGTCTGAGTCAGGGCTCCCCAGAGCAAGACCTGCCTCCTCCTCGCTCCTTTCCCGCTGCTGGAAACCTCTCCTCGCGAGCGAGCCGGGTCGGCTCGCTGACAGCCACCTACCCCGCAGTTAGGTCCTGTCCTTTCTCAGCTGAGACAGGAGGGACAGGTGGCCCACGCCGGAAGCGGTGGCTGCGGCACAGGAGCGGGGAGGGGGGGGGGGGGGGGGGGGGGGATGCTGGTCGAGAGCCCGGAGCTGCCGTGTGACAAACAGGAGGGCCAGGTATTAACAGGTGGGTGAGAAGACAGGGGCTGGCTTGCCTGCTCGGGGAAGCGGCCGTTTTACAACCAAAGGCGGCGAGGATCGCAAGGAGGGGGGGAGCGGGCACGGTGGGGAGGGCATATTTTGAAGAGGAGGAGGAAGGAGCTGTTTTGGAATTGGGTGTAAAGCCATTTGTTTGGAGGGGTGCCAGGGTAGCAGTAGGTGCCCAGAACAAACGCGCGCAGCCATCCCAGCACTCGGAGCCCGCATGCTCGTCCTTCGCAGTACCTAAGTAGGTCAGCCCGTTTCTTCAACCTTTCCCTCTTCCCTTTCTCACTTGCTCTCTTTGTGGGAGGTGGCGGTGGCGGTAGCAGAGGGGCTACACCCGTTTTTCACTGATTTCCAACACTGTCTACGTGTGAACAAGAGAAGCGGAGGGGAGCTAAAGCTGCTTTCTTATTAACAGCTGGTGACAGTCCCTTTGCACAGTGCATGTCGCATTTCTTAGCCGAGGTAGAAAGGAGTGAAAGAGGAAGGCGGTTATTTAAAGTTTAACATTACAGACAAATTACAAGGATATTCTGGGGCTCGCAGTCCCCCTCAGCACTCCTGCGAGCCCCGGGGCTGGCCTCGCCACACCTTTGCGAGCGACTATTTTCGGCAAGTGTGCTCATCGGGTTCGGGAGGACGACGGCTCCAAGTAATTCTGGGATGCAGGTTTCGCACCACAGGATGCCAGCGGGATCCAGTGAAGGTTATGGACTGTCTAGCCTGAACTCCATCTGTGCCCTGAAGTTTCCTCTTGGCTGGGCACCGCTGAAGGACCAGAAGCAGCCAGTAGGAAGCAGTAGGCACAGGGGCTCATGGGGAATTTAAGCCATCTGAACGTGGCACTCGGTTTTTTTTTTGAGACAACGTTTTTTTAAACGCTGTGAACATATTGCACCCAATTATAATTGCGTTATGTACTCCGCGCCGCGCGATGAGTGCATGCCTCCTCCTAGCTATGGAGGGGCAAATCTGACACACATACAACAAGTGCGCTGTTTTCTCCGACGTAGCTTCTCCCAGGCTGCTTATCACGATAGTATTTGCACGCCTCCCAGTAGGGCACTGAACTGTGTGGCTAACATCTGCCACGTGTTGTCTGTTCTGTCCTCCTCTCCCAAGGAAGGAGGTGAGTGTAGTGGAGCATCTTGTTTTTGCAGCGCATTTGTTCAGCTTTTGCTCTCCCTGCGTGCGGAGCTATGTATTTGCGTTAACGAAGGTAAGGGCGCAGAAGTATGTCCTGCCATTGGAAATGCCTTTATTTCAATGAGGACAATTACGGCTAATTAAGTCAAATCAAAAAAAGGAAGGGAGAGTTGGTTTTCTTTATTCTCAGCATACTCCGTTTGACAAATGGGTCTTAACCACAGATGACAGTATTAGCTTCAGCCTCTCAGACGAGGAAATCTTGGCTGCTATTCCCTCTGCCCATTTATCTATGATAAATTTAAAGACACATGTTCCCCCTTCCTGGACAAACACTCTTCAACTCTTTTCTTTTTTTTTTTTTTAATCTAACAGTAGAATNAATATGTTTGAAATCTCTTTACACTCGTCCTTTTTCCCTTTCTTTGAATGGGCAGCCTCGTACATGATACCCTCCGTGGACCTTGCCAGACAATAACACTGGCTCTGGACACGGCTCTGATTTGTGGCAGTTTGGGTCTGCACCTGATTTAGTGGCAGGGGCACCTCTGAAGCCCAGAAGCGTGCCCTATATGCACCTCTATCTCTAGGGCTATATCTTAAGTATTTTCACCTTCACTTTATACTGAGGTTTATTATGAAGCCTTAATCAAGCAAATAGCTAGTATTATCCAAACAACAATTCTGGTATTCTAGGGGGCACTGAAACATAGAACAGACTGACTTTTCAAGACTGGAGGGAAAATTTGTGTTTTAGCCAGAACCTCAAACGTCATTTCTTGAGTGCAGAGGTAATGTCCTGTGTACTGGGTGTGTGTTTTTCCAGCTCTTACGGTTTTATATTCTTTTATTCCAGTCAACTTTTCAGAGATTTTCTTACTATCAGTATAAAAACAAAAACATATCCGTGTGTCGCTGTTAACAATAAGTTGGTTTACACTTTTTCTACGTGTATTTTGAGATGACCTTATTTTAAAGGGTCGGAGTGAGAATTTCTTTGCTTGAAGCTAAGGCGGAACGCTCAGTTTCTTACAGTCTTTGCCACTGCCTTCCAGGCGCTCTGCCTAATCCTGTGCTTGCTGGTTTGGTGCTACGACAAGCAGCAAACGCAGGTTCACGAAAGCGTTACAGGAAGCAAATAGTGCCCTTAATGCTGGCGGTGTGCCAGCCCGGCAGTATCGAAGCTGAGACTTTCCTGACCTCCGTGACGGGGCTCCGAAGCGGGTCAGGTTCCAGCCTGTGATGACGGGACCTGGACTCGCAGTGCTTGGGAGACGTGCGCTGGTGCGAGCTGTGCCGCGTCTCTGAGGTCCAACACGGCGCGTAGCGTCTCTGTGCATTCAACACCCGTTAAAAGACTCAGTCCCTGCGCTTTGCAAGAACGTAAGATTGCAGTTTCTTCGCTATGGCTGTTCTTTTAATGTTAAAGTGATTCCAGAGGGGGAAGATGGGACAATAACAGCAAATACACTGAACATCAGGACAGGGACAACATGAAGCCCACTCTACAGTTAACCCGGGGTTGATGGGTGGCCACCAAGCCTGACCCTGGGCATGCTGTGAGGCGGTGAGGTGGCCTCCTGCCAGGCCCTCATTGCCAGTCTCCCTCCTTGCCACAGCTGGGCCTGGTGCTGGCCCGAAATGCCCCTCATGGGCCCTTCCTGGCCACCTGGCCACCTGACCACTGTCCCACCATGCTGTGGCTTGCCCACCGCTGCTGATGGACCGAGGGCAGGAGTCAGTACTGCACTTTGAGCTGGAAGAGCTGGCTGGTGTCCGCTCTTCCCTGCCCCGCCCCCCCCCAAAAAAAAAATTTGTTTGTCTTAAATACAGCTTCTTTTCCTTGGGCCGCCACAGATTTTCCACCTCAGCGGCCAACCAACGGCCGGCGAGGGACGTTCATTAGCAGCCATGAGGAACGCCGTCTCTCCCAGTGCCGGGCCTTTCTGGTGAGGGAGGCAGTCGGCAGCTTGGCGTAAAATGCCAAACAACCTTCCTTGTTTTCTTTGGTTGCCAGGGTCGGAACTGACATTGTCCCCAGCGGAGCACAAGGACTCCCCGTGACACGGCGGGGACAATGGGAAGGTGTGTTTTCTTGACCCGCTGCAGGAAATCCTGTGCGTCTTGCCGGGGAAACGCGGCATTTTCCTGCCCCGTCTGCGGCCGGGCTGCGGCTCCGGGGGCCGGCGGCAGCCTGCCTGAAGGCTCCTCTCTTAAATTTTGAGCCTCTCTTAAATTTTAACAGAATCGGCTTTATTGGGTGCCCGGGTGGACCCGGGTGCTGTGAACCGTGTCCCCAGGCACTGGGGTGGCACTGGGTGCCGGTCAGATGGGACAGGCTCCCTCCGGGATGAGGGGGGGACGGTACGTGCCGAAAACAACGCTGAGCTTCGTGGCTGTTACCTGCTATAGTGGACGCTGTCTCTCTCTCCTGGCTGAAGCTAAACGGATCATTTCCACCCAGCGTTACTGCTGCTGTTGATTAACCGATTTATGGTTGGTTTTTTTTTTTCCAAAAAGAAACAATTCAGAAAGTGACGCATTACTTCTGCCTGTGGACAGAGGGAACAGCTGAAACGTGGGAGTCCAGACTACAGCTGTGTGACTGCAGCATTTTAAAAAAAAAAAAAAAAAAAAAAGAAAAAAACCCCACAACGCATATTTTAGTGAATAAAAACTACTGATTCCCTCTGCTGGTGTTATGGACCTTATTTACTTACCACAGTGGTGATGGTTGTAGTCACCAGACTATCTGTGAAAAGTGAGACAAGCAGGAGAAGCCGTGCCCTCTTCATAACCGGGGGGGGGTGTTTAAACCACAGCAGTCACCCTGCCCGGCCTCCTTCCTCCTCTCCATCCCTACATCTGTATCTTCTCCTCTTCTCTTGGACATCACATAGGGTCCTGGCACGCAAAGCAGCCTAACTGCCACAGACGCTTGCATCCATCAGGGGAATGGTGTCATTGCTAGGAAATAAATATTCACACGGATAAATTAGCCACAGAAGGGCTTCTGCAGCCATTTGGAAAAGCCTCACGCTCTAAGATCCATCAAATGTTTAGGGAACGCGTGCGGATAATTTCTGAACAGGAAAAAACAGAACAAAACGAATTTTTTCCTATGGCGGCCGTACACAGAGACAATGCCATTAAGGCTGGGGGTCAGATCCATCAGAGAAAATGATTAGCCAAGACTCCAAACAACCTGTTTACCGACAAGTCCAGGGCGGCATTTTTAAATCTTTCTCTTTTTTGCCCTAATTTGTTGCCGGGCAGCTATGAAGAGGGGCAAGCCCATGAACTTGGTGCACCCCGTGTGCAAAATTCACGCTGCGAGGAGAAGGCTGCATTTGTTGGAGAATTAATTTGCAAAAGCTAACGGGACTGGCTGGAAGCCTCCCTCTACCTTTCCCCTTCTCTTTTCCCCCTTCGGAACAGATGCAGGAAGGGAAACATCTCCTGGAAACATTTGTGCCGGAATCGTGTGATTCCTTGCACTTCCAAAATAACCTCCCTTACACAAATGCCGGCGATGGGTACATGCCGTGAGAGCAGGAGGGACACCTCCTTGCCTACATGCTGTTTCCCGGCAGCAGCGCGACAAGGCAGCTACCACGAGCCTAATCTTATCATTAATCTGCGGATCAGGGAACACGCGCAGACACAGGCTGCTCGAGAAGGAGAGTGCACGTTAGCAGGACCTCACGTAAACCGCGCCGCGAAGCAGATGTGATACGCAACGTGCCAGTGGACCCAAACACGGGAAACTTTCACCTTGCCCCAGGTGGGTCTGGCTTCTGGTCTCGTCATCGGTGGACGAGGAAATGTGTGCTGCCTTCCTGGAAATTAGACTTTAAACCTAGCAGCTGGAGAGCGAGGGCACGTAGGAATCGGGACTTTGATCAAGAGTTTCTAACGGTGGTGCGTACAGGGGTACATCCTTTGAGGTATCAACATCTAAGCACCAACCTCTCCAGCTCCCCTTCCTACTGACACTGCACCCATCCCTGTGCCCAGGAGACGAAGCGCCTCTGGGAAGAAATGTTTGCACAGGGAACATACACATACGTTGGGGTAGAGTCACAAACGCTGAGAGATTTTGTCATCTGGCTTTTTGCCCCCCCTCTGGTGTTTCCTCCTCTCTCTGCATCTTCTCACTTGCTCTCTTTCGTCGTCTGTGCTTTGTCTCCCTCCTCACTGTGTATCTTCGCTCGTCGCCCCCACCTTTGCCCCCCCCCCTTTTCCCTCTCAGCTCTTCTGCCTTCTTCTGAGGTCCTATTCCTTGGAAATACGAATATAAAAACTGCAAGCTCAACGGGAAAAGAAAGCAAACAGTTGCGATCAGCAACTCTTCTTCTTGGGAGCACTCTGACCCATGAGTCGTTCCCAGGGCTTTTGAAATGACAACAGGCATCTTCTCCTGCCTTTGCTGTTGCTGCCGTTGTGTTCCTCACAGCAATGCTCACCAGCCAGTGGAGAATGGGGCCCCCTTATGCTTGATGCTGCATAAATCATTTTCTTTAGCCTGGGGAAAAAAGGGGAGAAAAAAAAAAAACACCACCTAAAGGAGATGAATAAGTGATTCAAGGATTTACTGCTCAGATTGCTTTGGGGGTCTTTTATTCCTCGCCCTTTCCTTTGTTTCTCTCCCAGACTGCCTCTCCTGCTGGCCTAGCCCTTCACCCCACCCCGTCACACGCATGTCTGGCTGCCCCCATCTGATTTACCTTCCGTTTCACTTTGTCCCCTCCTTTGTCCACCCGCATGCTTCTCGTGCTGTCACTTACTCCCTCTCCCATGTGGCCACATCCCCTGATTGCCTTCTCCACTCTGCGATACTGGGTAGCTTTTCATCACCTTGCTGGTGGAATCAAGAGATGCAAAATATTCAGTGTGAGGTAGACACTGAATGGTTAAAACTTGGCAAAGTTATAGAAAACTGAAAACAGGCTCTCATAGCAGAAAGTGTCAGGTACCACCAGCTCCAGCTAAATTAAATTCTGTCCCTGTAGTGTGTATGCACAGACATTTATATTCATATTTTTAACAGCCTTCTAAACTCTGCAGTTCACTGACAAACCCTTCATGAAGCTATCATTCCTTTTTTAACACCTGAACTTTAAAATGTCACATATAGCATTTAAAAGGACAGGCAAATAACCAAGGAAACATCCTAGCATGCATTTTGCTTCCTCTCCTTATGGTTGATCTAAAGTCCGTGGAAATCAATGGCAGTCTTTCCATCTAGTTCAGCAGAGTTCGCATCCAGTAGGTTGGTTCCTCCTAAAATTTCAGGCGAAAAAGACCCCACACAAATGTGGTTTTTTGAGTTTTCTTTTACTCATATATCTGGCAAAACTGGTGTGCTGTCAAATGATCTTTTCAGTGCTAAATATATACCATTAACTGCTAATAAAAAAACAGGCTTTAAAAATTCAGCTCTTTTTGGCATCTGTACAGAGCATTCCACTTGATCTCACAAGATGTATGGTTTGCACTAGGATTGCAGTCACAGTTTTCTTGTTAAAGCTGTCAACCGTTCCAGTGTCTATCTTTACAATGCAATTCAAACCTTGGTTAGGAAAATAGGCGCTTTTGCTTGAACTATGATATTAAGATCCTTCGCCAGCTCTTTTCTGTATCCATTTGCAGGCTACAGCCCCTGTTAAAACTGGGTTGCAACACGAAAACAAGGTAGGGAAGAGGCTGATCCGTTCTGTTTGAGACACTTCCTCCCAGTGGCAGAGATGCTGTGGACATTAAATGCTTCCTTAAACATGCTATCTTTTTGAAAAAAAAAAACATTTCGTTAGAACCACTTACAAGGCAAAACTTCACTGTCTCATCTTGTTAGAGTTACAAAGGTAACTCCAGGACAGAACGTTGCCTTTTGACTCTCTTAAAATCAGCAAAGAAATTCTCCTGAACGTGAGATTATTTGCCATAGCATTGCATCGGTATCCGATTGGACTCATTAGCAGATATTTGCTAATGGCACGGGAGAGGTGGAATTAAGTCGATCGTTGTTTTCCTGTGAAAACTGACCATCTTCTAAAGACAAACGCGTAGGGCATTTTTGACAAGCCAGTGTAAATCTTCAGTCCATATCGCATGAATAGACTTTAATGTAATGGCATAAAGCAAAGGGAAAATACAGGTACGGGATAAACATATGTCTTCTAATGCTTAGGCGCGATGGGGAGCCCCCTTATCTGCTTCCATAATGCGCCTTATTATGCTTAAGTAATGGGTATTAGAAGCCAAGCAGTATGTTACATCTCCTCCTACATGGTACATTCCCATACTGCCTAGATACATATGAATCCTGCATGTCACATGTCATTACATTTTCTGAGACTCTATCTCCATCCATGCTAAAAATACACAGAGAGAAAGAGAGAGAGAGAACTTGAGTGTAAGCAACAGATACTTCTGCACAGACCCTTGGCAATACCGAAGACTGAGAGATTTATACGTGCGTTTATTATTCATCATTGTTCGAGGAAGAGCGTTTGCGAGGATAACGGGCCCTAGGGGTTCTCACAGCAAGCGCCCGCTAGGTGCTCGCACCCGTTTGTTTCTACACTGGAGACGCTCAAGCGAAGCCCTCTCCACCTGCCTTTTCATCTACATGGTGCCCTGATTTTTTTCTTTTTTTCTTTTTTTCTTTTTTTTTTCCCTGAAGTGCTTAGTTACAGAGCCATTCCCGTAAAAATAACTCCAGAGCTAGCCATAAATACTCTCGCTCAGAAATCCCAGGCAGTGAACAAATCTGCGAAACTCGTGACCTGCTGGTGTCCCGCTCCTCTGTTGTCGAAATATAGGGACCGCAGAGCCCTGAACCCGCTGCGGGGACGAGCCGCCTTCCAGCAGCTTCTGCCCCGGCCCCTCTCCCCCCTCTCCCAGAGAGGGTCCCCGCTGCAGGGCCACCCGCCAGCAGCACGGGGTGGCCTCTGGGGGGACCGCCGTGCAATAGGGATGCGAGGCAAACCTTTTGGACCGGACTCCTCTCCTCTCCCCTAAAAAAAACAGGGAGAGCATCAGCGGCCTAAAACCTCGCTCTAGCGGCTTTATGGCTGGCGCTCCGGAGTTGGATTCGGTCTTACGTACGAGAGACAGGGGAGGAGCAGCGTTCCCCTGGTGACATGTGTCAGGCAGGAAGATGGCACATGCTCGAAAGTACCCCCGGTGTCCCGGGCTTTTGCGCTTCTGCGTGAACAGCCGAACGGGCAGACCCCCTCCCGCTCGGCTGCAGCAGATGGAGCGGTGAGGCAGGCTGCGTGTCTGCGGGGCCGGGCAGCGGAGCTGCGCTCTCCAGCTCCGACTAATGAAGCTGATTTGATGAGCTGATTATTCTTGTGTATTAGCGCGTCGCTGGCACGGCGCTCCGCGCTGTACCAGACGCAGAAGGAAGGGTACGACACGGGCCCCCTACCGAGCTTCCCACCTAGGCGACCGGAGCAGACGATCCAGAAAGACGGGGTTCTGGATGACGAGGAGGAGACGAAGCCCCTCTTTGTAAGAGAGCGCTGCAGCTCTCTGAGCTGGAATGTAGCAGCATTCCTAATTTAGATACTCTGGTTGAATTTTAAGTGGAAGTGAACAAAACATTTGAAAAGCTGTCCCTGTTCTCTCAGCAGGGAGACTTCGAGAATTTTCTGGGGTTGGGGAAGAAATGCTGGCACAAAAGCGGCCAGAGTTTTCCCAGGTAGAGATGTGGTTCCTGGAAGCAAGCACAGGGTTTTCTAGATGCGATGGATGTAAACAAAGAGGGGTTGGTTATCAGGAGGTGATTCATGATGGGAGGGATAATGATGAATAGGTGTTATGACAACAACTGCTCTGCAGCTGTAGCTCTCTCCTCTGCCACAAACTGCCAAAAACTCACCAGCTTTCTCCTGGGACCTTCTAATGACGGTAAACAAGGCTTGACAGTGTCCAACACAGAAGGTACATGACTGTTGACCTCCTCGTGGCAGGAGAAAATTGGCTAAATAACAGCAAGACGTGGAATTGCAGGTACCTGTTACGTCTCTGGGTTTCTGCAGACAGCAAAACACCCCCCAGACAACGTTATTCCTGGTTTACATAAGCCATTAATTATGTTAATAATGTTTCTACCTGTGCAGTTTCTCCAATTTTAGCTCGATATTCCTCCCTCAAAATGCAGAAAAGTACCCTCTGGGAGCACAAGGATGGCTTTTTGTATATTTTTTTGTTCGTTTCCACTCCAAATTGAACGAGAGCAAGCCCCGGCAGAGGTTTTTTTTTTTTCAGGCAGAGCGGCGGTTCCGCTCTTGCTGAATCATCTGTGACAATGATTAGGCAAGAACACAAAAATAAACATTCCTTGGCAGGCAGGCTCCAATCTCCCCTACAAAGTATCAACCCCCCCCCCCCCCCCCCCCCCCCCACAAACCCCCCCGCGTTTTAAAAAAAAACACCCGGCGCGCCGCCGGTGCCGTGCGCCG
>VUYV01000081.1:3596042-3623449 GCA_008711295.1 Anarhynchus alexandrinus
AGAGCTGGGGAAGGACTTTTTACTGGGGCATGGAGTGATAGGACGAGGGGGAATGGCTTCAAACTGGAAGAGGGCAGGTTTAGATTGAACATTAGGAAGAAGTTTTTCACTGTGAGGGTGGTGAGGCACTGGCCCAGGTTGCCCAGAGAGGTTGTTGAGGCCCCATCCCTGGAGGTGTTCAAGGCCAGGCTGGCCGTGGCCTTGGGCAGCCTGGTCTGGTGGGAGGTGTCCCTGCCTATGGCAGGGGGGGTTGGAACTCGATGATCTTCAAGGTCCTTTCCAACCTAAACCATTCTATGATTCTATGATTCTATGATTCTAAAGCCCTTGTACATCCAGTGCCTTTACAGCTGGAAAGTTGTGTTGCACAGAAAGGCTGAGTTTCCCACACAGGATCTACAAACCAGAACCTCATTCATGGCAGAGAGTCACTGGATGCCCCATCCCTACCTTGTGCCTTGGAAAGCTGAGATGAAGAGGAGGTGTTCAGGCAGGGGACAGTATCTGCTGTCCGGGAGCCCCTCTGCTCTTTAGTGGGATGGGATTGGGCTGGACATGCAGCTGGTCTGCACAACTTCATGGTGCAGGCCTCTCTGGCTCTCTAACCTCCAGAAGCAGAAGTCTGGATTACACAGACCTCTGCTGCCAGCCCTGAGATATTGGCCCAGCACAGGAGCTGTATGAGGGAGTCACAGAGGCTGAGCACGGCTCTCCTGCAGAGCCACGGTCATCACCTCCCTACGAGCTGCTCCAGGAGCTCCTTCTCCACTCAGCTTCCTGCTACATATTTTGTGATTGTCACTCTCATGAAGATTTTGATAAGAAGCTTCCTGAGCCAGGGAAATTGGCTGCCTGCTCCGTATTTGTGCTGTTGTGTTTGTGTGTAGGACCCCACATTTCGAGGTTGGGCAGAAAGTGATAGATAGCTCCACGAGACACTCCTATCTGAGGTTTATTGAACTGTCTTATTAAATTGCTGCTCTCCGGTCCATCTCTCCACTGACTACATAGGTTACATACATAAGGTATGTCTCAGGGAGGTGTCTTAGGTCTCCTCCCAAAGCTTTGGTAAGATAAAACCAGGTCTGCATGTGCAACGACCCCTGCAGTGGTTAATAAGCTGTGCGTGCTGTGCCCGTCTTCTTGTGCCTTCAGCTGTGCCTTTCTGTTTGCCACGCATCCCTCTTCCCCTCCTTTCTCCCTAGCTCCTTTCTTTTTCACCCCTGTTTTCAGGGATGAATACGTAACTCCCCGTCTTTTCATAAAGGGGTTATACAACACCTGGAACAGCACCCAGGCACGCAATGCCCTGGTCCGTGCTGGAGACCTCTCAGTGCTCCCGCAGTCCCTTAAATCTCACCGTCCAGAAGCACCTGTTGCCAACCGCTCGCTCTGAGTCAGCTTCCTCTACCATCACGTGCATGCAAATTAAACATATTTTTCTGCACAGGCCATTGAGAATAACACGAGCGCTTATTTTCTGAGCCATGCTATAGCTTTCTTCTCGGTAAAACTGAAAGTTAAAAAAAAAACCAAAACAGTCATGCTCACTCTAAATGACTACTGAAGGAAGGCCTAATGGATAAATAAGGGTTTTCGTGGCTGTGAAGGTGGCACCTTTCAGTGACAACCCATGATGAAAGCTTTGGGAGCCATGACCTGGTATGGTGGCACGTTAATGTGAACAGCCTTTCCCAGCTACACGTTTTATGACAGGATCTGAAGAGTGAAGGATTAAGAGTATATTAGTTATCAACTTCTTTTTGGATGAGTTTCTTAATACAGCAAGGCTTAAAGGCAAGCTGGTAGGGTGCTGTGAAATCTATAGATATTTATGAAACAATGAGCAAACCTAAAAGGCTGCATTTTTTTAATGTGACTTGATATTTTTCTAGTGCAGTTATAAAAGAGAAAAGATCTGCATTTGCATTATTGTTTCGGAGACTTGTTGCTTACCTAAATCTCAAGCCAAACCATTTCTGATGTGGGAGTTGGGTGGGAGAAAATTCTCCTACACCCTGTTTGCACCCCCTCTGCCCTGTGCTAGAGGTGGGGTGTGGGGAGAGTTGCCAAGAAAATGAGTGGCAGTGTTTGGGGATGGAGAGGCAGAAACCTAAGCCGGGACACCTGGGAGATGCTCCGATCCAGCACGGGCACCTCTCTGGCAGGATGAACCAACATACCAGGAACGTACTTGTGCCTCCTCTTTCCCTCTTCTTGATTCCTCCAAAACCCAAGTTTTGTCTTAAGGGAACAACCAAGCCCTAGAAAATTTTACTCTGACACCCTAATTCTGAATGTTGGGGTTTTTTTTCTGGGAAAGGAGGGTAAATGAGACAGAGCATGAAGGACACTACACCTTAAGTGGGGCAGAAGCTTGCGTGAGAGAAGATTAACGCTGGAGAGCTGGCTAGGAAAGGGCCAGAGTAAATCATTTCTATTCCTCAGAAATTTAAGCGTATGCAAGGAGTAGCAGACAGTGACTATGGGAAAACCTGTCAGAACAAAGTAGCAGCCGTCCATTCTCCCCTACCTACAGACGCAGCCAAACGCACAAGAATGGGGTTGGGGGCTGTTCATAAATAGTCTGGCTGCTGTTTGTCAGAGGCAACAGTTGAAATGTCCGTGCACAATTGCTACTTTAGCATGCGCTAAAAATGACAATGGCATCCAGTCGCAATGGCCCCGCTGAGAACTGTCGTTCCAAGTCACAGTCATAAAACTACTAGTGGGTGGTCTTCATCTCCGCTTGTCCTCATTATCATTTCATTGTGTTTCTGTGGCCCACTGCACCATGGCACTCCCTGCATTTTAAAGCATTTCATTGACGGGGCAGTTTGACATTCATATTTATATGTCCTTGTTGTATCGCAGTGGTTTCTCCTATTCTTGGGATCCAAGCCTTTTGTGAAATGGTGCGAGGAAGATGTGTATTCAGATCTTGGCCCAGTGAATTGGGTATTGTCGGGAAATAACAGAAAGTATTGAGGATTTAAACATCCTGGACCTTATCGTGCTGCTGCTGAACGTAATACAAAGGTTTTTCTCGCCAGGGACTGAAAGCGCGGCTGTGGAAGAGGTCAGATGGGCAGCACATACCTGGTTTGGGGTTCAAGAGCAAACCTACCAGGTTACGATGTTAACAGGAGGCAGCCTGCTCTCCTTCCTCCTCTGCCAGCAGTGGACAACAAAGCTCCTGTTGACTCCGAAACCAGAAAGTCCAAACCCTAATAATATCTCTTTTATTTTCTGATTCTTCTTTAACGTGCAAGTCAAAAGTTAAGCAAAGCCTGTGTGCAGCTCAGTGACTGGGCAAAGCTTGAGCTGTAAAAGCAAAACGTTTGCCAAACCTGTGGAAAATAAAACCAAGAGAGACAGCTTACACAGTAGAAAAGGGGAAAAAAAAACCCAAACTGCTATTGAAACCTGAAGATTTACTTCGATTGTTTTACTTTGTGCTCTTGGCCGATGGCTCCTCCGTTTCAGGAACTGGGGCCAGAGCAGAGGATTTGTCCTCTCCCTCCGTTCCTCCGGCAGGACGGCCGGAGAGGGGGGGACGCAGCCGGAGGCTCGACGCACGCTGGGCTGCCTTGCCCTCGCTGGAGAGCAGAGCAAAGTGGGCAGGCGTAGGAGGCACGTAGGGCTTCTGCCATTTTGCAGGGCCAACGTGTACATAGCTGGCTTGCTGTGCGGCAAATACCCCGGCTCTGCATACATCGGGCTGCGCTACACGGCTCTTCCCACTTTCCAAGTTCGGCTTGTTCCAGGCACATAAAGGAGCAGCTGCTGCTCGTGTGTGCATGCGTTGTTGCCCAGTGAGGAGTTGAGGATGTGTCTTGGCAAATGGCAAGAGCCTTAAGTTCGCAGGTAAAATGCCACGGAAGGGAAATGAAACGACAGGCCCAGCTAAAAACGCAAGAAAGTGTTTGTTTAAATGCTCTGTGGATGACTGTTCAAAGTAGGGCTTGCAAATCAACCTAAAGAATGAATAAAATATCTGACAGGGGCTTTTCCCAAATTCTCCTTAAAAAAATTACCTGTGGACAAGAAGTCAAGGGGCTGCTTTTAGCCCAAAGACCAGTCTGCTCCAGAAACGCCCCTTCCTGGAGTATAGCTTTTAAACCTGACCACCACCTCAAACCCTTAGTGAGAATGCCAAAACTGTTAGAAGAGCCCTTAGCCCCATGAGATCATAATTCCCTTCTTTACCCAGAGAACAGGACCATGCAGGCATCTCGCATCGCTCTTCCAACATGCCTCCAACCCGACCTGCAAGCTTTCAGAGCGGGATTCGTCCCCTGTGCTCCCTCAGTCCTTGGCCTCAGCTGTCGGTGCCAAACATGAGAGCGAGGAGAGCCAAGTGGGATGACAGCTTTTGCGCTGTGCTCCTTGGCCCACCAGAAACTGGACAGCGGGACGGCGATAAAGATGGCTTTCTCAACCATGGTGCCTAGATCCACAGCAAACCGCCAGCAGCAATAACGGAATCCTAGAATTTCGTGCTTTTACAGCAACAACCTGAGATGGAAGAGGTGGATCTGGACATGGAGAGTGGGCCAGTACTGTGGAGCATCTCTGACACGTTCCAAAGTCGGGGCAGGAGATCCCTGCCTAACACTGCTCTGTGAGACAGGAGTCGTGAGCGGCAGAGCTAGCAATAGTAACGCTATTTGTTTAAATATTATTTGCCATGGTTGTAGCACTTCTGTTGGTGAATGATTGATGGACCAGCTGGAACTGCGTTGAACATATTCATTAAGTTTTTTTGGTATATTTTTCGCTTTTTGGCTGTCAATGGTTTAGACTCATTATTTTCATCTTGTGCCTTATTTATGAGCTGTTTGAGTTGACAGTTTCCTATTTGCCATTCACCCCTCATGGTATTGAGTTGATCACCTAAACCACACAGTACCCCTTCTGTTTCCCTCTGGGTAGGTGAAACTTGTCAAAGAGAACAGTAAACAAGGAAATACCACCACGAACACATAAATATTCGTGTTTTTTGTGTGAATAAGGACATTGCAAAGAGCAACCAACCACTCCAACAATAGTCAACCCTCACTTACCCGGCGAAATATCCGGAAGACACAGCATGGAATGAGAATTCAAATGGAATTTAAACAAGTATTCACCGGTCCTGGTTTTCAGCACTTAACCTGCTCTGTTATTTGGAGCCTCAGTCTTTGGTCATGTTGGAGGCTTTCTTGGAGAGAATATTAGCTTGTATTTTTAATGCTAGCGTGTGATTTCCTGATGAATTCTCTTACTACTCATGCAGGAGAGGGGAGAGGTTCACATTAAGAAGCCTAACCAGTTATTTGGTTATTATTTTGGTCCGTAATGTGTGCTTTTTACCAGACTAAAAAAGAAATGAATTTTAGACAAGGTTCTGACCTACATGCAAAAATGAGACCTGACATTTGAAACTTATTAAGGGCTTTAATTTAAAAGGCAAGTGATTTCATCAAATGCATGTAGCTTCCTCCCATGCTTGGAACTGCACGGGTGCTCAAGTCTTTCACCAAACCAGGAGCATCACTCGTTTTAAAAGTGAATCCCTTCCCCTCCCCAAATAACCTGTGAAAAAGAATCTATAACAATTCTGTTGTGATTTAACTTTTTTTCCCCACGTTGCTAACGAGAAAAGGGGGGGGGAGGAGGAGAGAAGGTGCCAGCCATTAGACCAACATATTTGACATCCTGCCTTGATTCATTTAAGAAAGACGGCAAGAACATAAGATTGTAAGAGAGATTGTTACAAAGGATTGCGAAAAGATGAATCTTGGAAGAGATTGCACAAGAAAGGTTGCTATAAATCATGTGCAGAGACTGTCTATAGACTGCAGGGAAATATGGAAAGAAGGGAAAAGAAACCTTTTTCCTAAATACGGAAAAGACAGGTTTAAAAAAAGAAGCAAGGGACACCAGAACACTGCCGCTTTGAATGTTGCATTATGTTTAGTTGGATTTCGTGTAACAGTATGTGTCACTGACGTGACTCCTTCAGCATATACATAAGGATAAAATTTTGCACGGTGGTATTTTACATTGCGTGTAGCAAAGAGAAAAATAGAAATACCCTTTCAAAAAAGTGTTGGGGTTTTTTTTTGTTTTTTTGGTTTTTTTTTACTTTAGTTTTCTTTTGTCATTATTGGTACTGGAACTTCTGCCTGTGGATCCTGTTGTGATTAAGGGAGGTTTTGCCGCGCATTGTCCTCAGTGCCTGGCTGGCTGCTCGGAGGCTGCTCTGCTCACTTAGAAGCACTCAGCAGGGAAACAGGGTCACGTTGGGAATCAGCACGGACAGCTGTGACCCAGCCTTGCCCAGTACCCAGCATTACCGAGAGGGCCCAGTCGTAGGCGGGCAAAGTGCCCCGGTCCCCAAGCGCCGTCACCTATACTACCGTATGTACACTCTGATAGGGTGCCAACGCGCTCCTCACGCTCCCCCGCTCCCTCCAGCCCCATCCCACCTAATTTCTCCGGGACGTCAGGTCCTCGCACCTCCCCTAGCTCAGCGGGAATGTTGCTTCCCAAGAAATCAAGCTGCCCCAAAGGCACCCGTCCCAAGATGAGGGAAAGCAGCCGTTCCTGGACCGGCTGGGCACATGGAGGCGCAGGCACCGGGGTGCGGGGTCTGGAAAGGTTCCTTCCAAAATGCTAGGAGTCACATCGTGTTTTGAAGGCTTAATTTGGTANCCGGCCCCGCCCCCCCACCCTCCCCGGGAGAGGCAGCTCCTGCCAGGGAGGTGTTTGGGTGCCCAAACCCGGGCAGAAGCGTGGCCGGACCGGGTCCCACCAGCAGCACCTCTAGCACGACAGGAGCCGATAGCGGGTGCCACAGCAGGAGATGGGTACGGCGCTTCCCTGCGGCACCCTCCCAGCCTTTGGGGCTCCGCGGGTGGGAGAGGCTGTGGTCACAGCCACAGCTCCCTCCGTGTCCACCCAGTCTCCGATTTTGAAGCTTTTCTTCCAGGCCTAGGCACAAGCCTTCAAGTGACCCCAAAACCACATTGAACCTCAGCCTTCAGAAGCACCAGCAATTTTTTTTTGGTCGTGCAGATGTTTTTGGACATAGTCTCAATATTAGGCTACCACCTCTTCAAAGGATCCCCCTTGAAGGAAGGGAAAGCAAGTGTGGGAATGCCTAGGTGGTCTGAAAAAACCTCCGGCGCTGTTTCGATACCAGCGGCGGCATTGCATTTCATTCTGGGAGGAATATTCATGGCTAAGCTCTAAGCCTCTGATTTATAATGGAAATACTGATAGATCCAGATCCATTTGCAGATGCTATTATAATGTTTCATCCTGGGGAGGGGAGGGGGAAGGGAAACAGCCTCCTTCCCTTTTCATTTTAAATATCGGTACACTCTGATATTGGTTTCATGAAGCATTTGGATGGGTCCTCGTTCACAAATGAATAAAAATGAGTAAAGTCCTCAGAATCAAAGGTAAGCCAAAACTGGCACCCATAAGCACAAGGCAACCCAGAGAGCCCATCTGCAGCCAAACCATGCAGCAGACCCAGACACAGCTTAAAGGCTGGCAACAAGACCGCCTGCAGAATCTGCCAAGGAGCCAGATGCTGTTGCTTCCCAAGCTTGGCATGAGGGTTCCTGATTGCCATCCAACAAAGAGGAAAAAGAGGAATGATATAATGTGGTGGGATAAAACACATCCCACCTCAACCTCCTTTATTGCTCATTGAAAAAAAAATCGTGGAAGATACTATTGGAAATGTATCATTGTTTTCAGAAATACATACATTAGCCACAACAATGGCCTTGCCAAATGGGAAAAGTAGGAGCTATTTAAATGTATGTGCCATTTAAAAAAAAAAAATTAAATCTTCATATGCTGTGTTTTGGGTATGGATGTCTTTGTGTCTTTTGTTAACTGTTACAGTGATAACCACTAAAATGAATACAAGTGTGGCAAAAAGCTTCCAGTTTTTTACAGCAATATTTCAAAATCCCCTGTCTCGGCACAGCTGTCTAGATCAGATAGATCACGGTGATGGCTACCGAATGTAAAGAAGCCACGTTTGTAAAACGAGGTGCAGAGAAATAAAAAAGGAAACTCTAAATAAAGGCATGTGCTGAGAAAGGCATTACAAAATAAAAAAAAAATATCTCAAGGCATAATACAGATAAGGGCTCTGCTTTTCCACAGTTGCTCAACTCTGTGTTGATGTAACTTGGTTTCATTGGTGTCACACCTGAGGGAAATCGGAGTAACGCTGTGAAGGATTTGGCCCAGAAGAAGTCAGAAAAAGAAGTCATGGGGCTGCGCACCTGAGGATGTATAAAGCCGTGAGAGCACCATCATGTGTGGCAGTGGAAAGGATGAAGCAAAATAAATGGGAAAATATACATACAATAATATGTTGCAGGTAGGTAAAGAAATAAGAAGCAGTAAAAAAGTGATGTAAAAGAAGAAATAAGAAAATACTGTTAGAGTTACCTGAACAGTAACAGCTGTTATCATTACTCTTATCATCATCATATTATTATTTTTTGGAAAATACCATGTGCTCCCATAAATGATACTTCAGGGCAGCTCAAACATATTTGCAAATCCAAGGCAATTTTGCCAGAGACTTTCAGCTGAAAGAAATACATCAGCACACGGTAGACAAACCGGTCCCATAATTTCCGTTGCTGGCTGCTTTAGCATAGGCAAAAAAAATTCAAGCACCCGTTAAAAAAACCAGGAGGCTTCCTATAAAATCAAGGACGAGGGATCCCCTTTTATTCAGTAGCACGGTGGTTAGAGCAGTCACGGAGGACAAGGAGACTCGGCTCCAACTAAGCCTGTAGTCCTGTGTCCGGGGTGTTGCCTGAACAGGGCTGTGGCGCGGCTTCAGATCTCTTCTGGGCACGGGCGAATATTGAATATTAAACCTGAGCCCTCCCCGTTAACAAAACTACTCTGGTTGCTGCGATACTGGCTCACAGGAGCTCTTCTCTCCCGTTCTGTCATCCCAGATTTTACGTCCCTTGGCTTTCATTAGTATTTTTTATTGTAATTATTTTATTGTAATTGTTTTGGCTTAGGAAGATGTTTCATTTTCTTTACATGAATCAAATCGCTTTTAGATTTTCTTTTTTTAATTCTTGTCTGGTTTGGGTCAGTCTAACCCATTTTAATTCTTTATCAAATCCAATTATTCACACTTTCATTACACACATTCAATAACCCAATTAGTTGCACGGTCCTTCTTACAGCATTTTCAGCAGGTTAAGTTGAAAATACGTGGTGAAATACGAGGTATGGAAATATATTTATTGTAAAGCAAGAATATAAAACAGCGAGAAGTATATTGTGAAGTGTTACATACTGAAAGATGCAAGGTTCTTGGTGCATCTTTCTAAGTTCATATTCATATTTACAGAGCGCTATCTGTGATAAATTTATTGTATGTGTAAAATCCCCACTGTTAAGAATTTCACTGACAACCACATTTACGCACTGGGAACTGAAGAGCTGTGATACCATGAGAAGGTGTATCTCAAATTGTTTCTCTCACCTTTGCAAGCCACTGGGAGATGTTTCCCTTCCTGGACGTGGACATTTCAGCCTAGTAATAAGGAAGGCTTCAGTTTGAAAGGCTGCTGTGTGTTTTTACAGCTGACCACTCCAGAGCATGTAGCCTAAAAAGTATGTATTATGATACGTTTGTTTCTTGCTCAATATAACTCTCTTCTTAGGGGAAAACATTGCCTACTGCAGCAATATCATATCATGATATCATATTATATAATCAATCACAGTATTACAGAAAAGCGAGGCACTAATGAGCACTGAAGGCTATGAGCAGGATGGCCCAAGATTTTCTATTCTAAAACCTTGCTTTGTTACGTCCTAACTTGGCTGAACATTCACCACTTGAGGTAAAATTTTCCATGATGCTTGGCTGTCTCAGGCTGATAATTACGGTTCTTGTTTTCCTAAGTTTTAGGGAAAAAAAAAGCTCCTTCCTTAATAGGGCCATTTTCTCATGTGAAATGAGTTCTTACATTAATTGACTGGCTTAGGACTTCTGGTCTTTGATGGAAGGAATAGGAAAAAATGTCAGCTCTCTGAGATTTGATAACAATACGGTGTATCAGCAAAATGCCGCCCCGTCTGACCACGTTACAGCTTTGAAGAAAGCAAGTTGGTTGTGTCTGGCAGAGATGGGCTGGAGGCAAGCACCAAAGTCCTCTGGGTAGACCTGAGCAGAGGTCATTTTAGGGTGGTATGCCCACGTCCCGCTCCCTCACCCTTGCTGCTCCAGGGTGCTGCTGCACCTCCCCTTTCCCACTTTGGGGAGCAGGAGCCACCTCCCCGGGCTCCAACCCTACACTGGAATAATAGGAAACCTCCTTTCAAGGGGTGTTGAGGCTGCAGGGGCAAACAGTGGCTTTCACGATGCGATCACTTGCGCTCCTCCAGCTGCCTCGATCACTGCACGGGGCTCATGGTGAGCGCCCTACCGCCGCCCCGAGCAGCGGTAGGAACACCCTGTCCATCCCCTGCGGCCGGGAAGAAGTTGCAAGGGGGTTCGTGCAGATCCTGGACCCCATCCCCAGCCCTCCCTGAGACAGTCGGCTGCTTCGGCAGAGCAAGTGTGCCTGGGAGCCAGCGGAGGTTCCTCCACCGAGGAGTTCTTGGCCGTCGGGGCGTCCCCGGCCGATGGAGCACCTGGAGAGTTGGCGCCCACCAGCAGCAGCTGTGGTGGAGAGGGCTGGTGGGCCAGCAGGTTGGGCAGCGAGCGGCAGGGGGGAACCCTGAGGGGCCCCGTCCCCGCTAGCAGAGGGGAAAGCAGGCTCCGGGTTATTAACAGCTTCCCTGGAAGCCGAGCGGAGGCCCGGGCCAGGGCAGGCAGGCAGCCAGCCCAGCACCCTGGGAGGCTTCCTCGGCTCTCCTCGCCCACCTCTTTTGCTCCATCCAGTGGTGAGGAGCCACCTTGGAGCCTCCAGGCTTTGTGGCTGAGGCCAAGAGGCACAGGGTGCCTCAGCCGCCCTGCCTGGGTTTCCTGCAGCCCTCAAAGAGGATGCCCTCGTCTGCCCCAGGTCCTCCCCAGGTACTAGGGTGCCGGGAGCCCACACAGCCCCTCCATTGCCCCCGCAGAGAACGGCACGGGGCTCCAGCACCCCTCCGACCACAAGACACCATCGCTGCCTTACAGCCCCAGCTGCCGAGGAAGCAGCAGCAGCAGGGGACCGTCACCTTTGGGTACCAGCGCTGCTCTACAGCCAGCCAGCTGCCTGTCCAAGTCCTCCCCAGGGTGGGGGTGGTGAGGAAGGGGTGGATGATTTCCCCATCGCTTCTGGGAAGAGGCAGAGCAACGGGGGGGGAGCGAGGCCAGGAGGGCCCCCTCACTTCAGTCTGAGCCCAGGGGGAGCGTTGGCTGCTGGAGCAAGCCTTCAGCCCCAGCTTTCCACCCACACCCAAGGCAAAGGCAGCCTGAAGGGTCTAACGACTATAGCCAGAGCAGCTTCTCAGGCGCTCATCACCAAGGACAGCATCTGGCCCCCTGTGGTTTTTTGGGGATATTCTTTTTTCTTCATCTTCTTCTTCTTCTTCTTTTTTTTTTTTCTTTTTTGTCTTTGACATTCATGTCTATTTTGTCAAGGCTAAAACCAGAAAACCTGCATTCTCACAGTAATTTATGTGTTGCCTAAAAGAAACACGCATTGTCTCAGCAGCAGGGACCCAGCAGTAAAGAGTGAGAACCTTCAACACCCTCCTTCCCGGTCTGTCCTCTCTTACCTGGGGTGTTTCAATGCCACAGGATAAAAATAAATAAAAGCAAGTACTTCCACTTCCTCGGAGCGGAGCTGATACGGCAGTAGCTCACTGGATGAGAGCAGCTCAGACCTGAAAAGCTTTCTTCTCTGTTGGGATCACAGCTTGAGCGTAGGCTTGTTGTGTCGGAATGGGCCTACTGTACCCAAACATCTGAGCTTTCTCCAGCTCCTAGAGGAACATTTTATACTCATTATACATGCAGCAGAATTTCAAAATATGTCCCTGGGACCAGAATGCAGGAGGAGGACATTAAAGGTTAGGAGGTAGTAGGGGAAAAGCAAAAGGAATGAGTAATCTGGAGTTGCCTGATAACCCTTCGAGGCTTCGCCAAAATTAACCGTATCGAGCTGTCGTGAAAGGGGAAGATGTGCTACTTGACGTATTGTTAACAAAGAGAGGATTTTATTGCTTTAGGTACCTTTTAGAAGTAAAAAGCAAAGGATCAGCTCCACATCCCAGGTTTCAAAATGTTATGATCTAAGCGCAGAATTCATCACTGCCACCGCTAAGAGATCATACATCCTGGAGTGTCATGAGCCATCCGTGATTTGTGTCATTGCAGAGGATGATAAATCACTGCTAAAGACATAACAAGCAGCATCATCGCTGCAACACAATAGATCATGATGCATCAAGATCTTTGCTAAAATATTATTTACAGTTAGCAGGGGCTTGGAATGGCAAAGCAGAAGCTGATATTAATCTTCCCTGCATTGTGCCTTTGTGCACACTAAGGGCCCTGCCCTGGGAAAAATGGGATCTGGAACGTTCACTGATGCAATAACCACCGGTTGTATACACTGGGGCTGAGAGGGATTAAGTACATATATATATATTTATGGAGAAAAGGAGCGACAGCAAGAGCAAGTGAAGTCCCATTCTTCAGAGCTTTGCGAACTTGGTGATTACGCCGTTTAGAGCCCATCTGTAAATGCAGACATGTAAAGGTCTCTGTTCCTTACAGCAACACCAGGGAGAGAATTTAGTCATAAAGCTCCAGGGGAAAAGGGACTTACGGGTTTTCAAAAAAAGCTATAAAGGTCTGGAAAAGTCTTAGGAGTTCTTCCAGATCTCCTCCGATATAGCACATGCAAAGACTTAAACAAAATAAGTTTTACTCCCAAAACTGCTTTGGGAATCACTTTAACAATTTAACATAATTAATATTTTGGGGGGGTTGCCTTACAAATAAAATTATCCAAAAAAATACATACCCTCAAAACCCCTCAAAACCCGAAAAAAACCCCAAACCCATACAATTCAAACTTCTGAAAACTGCTACCAGCTATTTTTATAGGAGACTCTCTGGAAACAGACTCTCACTCTGTCAATCCAGACAAGTGTTTCTGAGGCACTGGGGACTGTGTGTTATTTCTCTTTCTTATGCAGGACATTGCTGATTTAGGTCACATCAACAGGACTAACAGTTCCATTTAAAGAAACGCTGAGATGGGTAGAAAGTTGGGGGTTTTTTAAAAAAAAAAAAAAAGACTTCCTGCTGGAAGGAAATCTGCATTTCCAAGCTGCTGATGACCTTTTTGACAACAAAAACTTGTAATGTTTTACAAGAGTCTGCTCAGCTCCAGCCTTACCCTGTCAGCGCAGGAATATTATCCACCTCCTGCCATCCTAAAGACAAAAGACACAAGTAAAGTGCCTTTCAGTTTTATATCAGTTACTCATCCTGTGTTTGCCTCATGATGTGAAGCCGAACCCTCCCACAGACTTTAATTGAGTTAAATCATTGCCAGAACCTTTTAGGCTCCCTCTCGCGCACCCTTCAATGCGTGCATCTCTGATGAGGCGTGTGAGCGGGGACGCGCTCCCAGGACATCTGGGCAGCGAGCCATCTACCTGTGGGCTCCAAATATTTCCATCGACTATATTTCACTTGAACGTTTCTTTCCTGTTTAGGCGGTCATCAAAGTTGGGGAAGGGAATAGGGAGGAGCCACGAGCAATTTACTGGAATATATACAGGCATTCCCCAGATTTCCCATCCTCCTCCTTAATTGGATATTATCCCTCATTAATGACTCTGTCAGAGCCTGTAGAGTACTAATTGTCTGTGGTGCCTCTCTCTTTCCCTCTCCTCTCCCCTCCCAGAGATTAGTCTTTTGTTCAAGTTCATGAAGTTTAATTTCTGTTCCTCTCACCGAGATGGGCAGCACATCCAGCCTTTGTTCCACCAGCGCCCTCAGAGCCTGGCATCACCTCCCCGGGGTGGTGTTTTAGGATAAGGGGAAGACCCAAAACCTCCTGCCTGCTTCATTATCACTCACCAAAGCCCGGCTACGCCGACGCTCTCGCCATGCTCCAGCATAGCAGTGAGCCCGATGCCACCTCGCGCACCCACAAAGCTCCTGCTTCACATCTCAGGCAGGTGGAAACCCAGAAGGAGAGTCAGAAGTCATCTGAGCCTTTCAAAAAAAGCAGAGGGCGGGTGGACATTTGCTGCGCGTCGCCTCCATTTATCTTTCGAGGGGCTTGTGTTCTTTCAAAGCGAAACAGCTAATCCCAGAAGAACAAACAAACAAACAAACAAAACTTAATTTAAGCGCCTATTAATCAAGGACTGACGTGAAAAACGAATGGTTTTGAATGGCTGAATTATTTTGCATTGCTGGCTGCCTTGGTAAGCTTTTGGCTGGTTTTTGGCATTTTTCTGACTGGGTACCTTGCTAGGATATTTTAGGTCAGTTTATTTAAAGCATGAAACCCGTTAAAGTTTCCACTGGTGCTAGCAAATACCCTGACATGATTTTGGGTGTGATAGCCCGTTTTGACTTATGGCCTACTTGGTCGGGGCCGGCGTGCGTTCCTGCCATTGTCTCCCTCGTTGCTCTGGAGATGCTCGTCCCCGAGGCTCGCCCTCCTTAGCATACAACGCAGCCGGGAGCCATCGGGCTGTGACCCCCAGCGCTAGGGGGGGGGGAGCCCCGCCAGGTCCAGCCTGCCCCGGCATCGCAGGCGCTCAGGGAGACGGGTGGCCTCTCTCTTAGACCTCGTCTGGGATTTCTGCCATGCCTGTGGAGCACAGCCTTCCTGTCCCAGTTGCTTTTGTGACGGGGACGCTGCAGCCGAAGCCTGGGCAGCGTGGGGAGTTCGGGGAGGGGGGGCTTTTGTAGAGTTCAAGTGTCGCTACCTGCTTTCTGCGGTCCTGGGGGCCAAATCACAGATTTGCTGCCCGTTGGGTACGTTTTCCCTTTCCTACAACTGCCCTGCTACTGCAGCCACAGGCTGACTTGTTACCGCCTGCGGTCAGCACAGAGCGATACAGAACTTGGCAATACGCAGAGAACACGAGCGCGTCTTTTAACCACTGCTGCCCAGGGAAACCTCACTTTCCAACGAGCATCAGAGGACTCGAAGGCAATTCTTCAGAAGGACCCTCCATAGCAGGAAATTACTACTTGAAAAAAAGATCAAACCTTTTTTTTTAAAAAAAAAAAAAAACCACCACAGAATGGTAGTTTTCTACTAGATAAACCAAATGGGTTAAGGTAAAGGTAAGCTATATGTCTAAGGAGCTATAGGGTCTCCAGCCATCGAGTCAGCCTGACGTGGTTCAGTGTCCAGGTCATCCCAGGACACCAACAAGGCGATGGCAAACGATCTGGCTCCCGTCCGGAGGCCTCACATTTCAGGCTGGGCTGTCTGTCGGGGAGGTCCTGCCGGTGGCTATCCATCCGTTCCGCCTCAGCCAAGGTCAGCCCTGCCCGGGTTACGGGCACAACCTGCCACTTGGTTCCCTGGTTTCCAGCCCCAGCACGGCTCCTGCCCCGGCTGCCAGGTCTCTGCTACGTGCCTGGTGTCAAACGGGTCTTGTGGGTCTTCCTCCTCCCCTCTGGCCCCTGGCCATGGTGTATCACCACATCCAGAGCGCTTGCAGGTGCTTGGGCTTCGTCCCATGCTTCCCGGGATCTGTTTGCTCCCCAAACTCTCATTCTTAGGATGGCGACATCTGGGCTCATCGTTTTACTTTTGCCCGATTCGGATGTGGAGACCGCTTACTTTTCTGAAGACGACAGACGGGAAGGCAGCCCTTCCTCTCGCACGCACCAGCTCCGCCTCAATAGCGTTTTAGGAGAGAAACTGTTCCAGAGGTTTGGGACACCTGGAGCAGGAGAGTTAGTCTCTGCTGTCCTATATTTCTCAGGATGAGAGTGGGGAACACCGTGTGGTGGTTAGAAACTCTGCTATAAGGTCTGACCCATTTTTGTCCTCTAAAAGCAATATAACATCTGCTCTCAGTATTTCTGTGTGCCGTTTCAGAAATATCTCTGGAAGAGCACTGCTAATTCATGCCCTGTCCACTTTCAAATCGTATTATTGCAGCCTCTAGTTTATATATGCTTGGGGATGGATCTTTATATAAACTAAAACTTCCACAGAAAATTATCTTGGGGATAAATTCAGTAGCAAAACGGACCTGTATCTGGCAGTTAAATCTCAGATCGGTCCAGCTGTCCTGCAGACCCTGCTGCGAATACGTGGGAATAAATGTTAGTTGCTCAGTCCTGAGGCATCCCCACAGAGCAGCAGCTTTTTGGAGGTTCTTGAGACTTCTTTTCTGGAGGTGGTGGGGAGAAAGGGCTTGGAAAGACATGTCCCCACAACTACCCAGCTGGTGCAGAGGGCAGGTGAGACAGACCTGTGGGTTTGGTGGGGTATGGGAAGGAGAGGCGATGGAAATCCCAGAAGTTGCAGCTCCCAGGTCGCCCGTGCTTCAGTGTCGTGACCTGGAAATGATGAACAGAAGAAATCCCTGTGCTTAGCCCCCAAGGGAGTCACTTCAGTGGTGTGCAGTCGAGAGGCAGAGGGGCTTGGCTCCGTTTATCAGGGTGCCTTCCGTGCCCTGGAAGAAGAAAGCAAAATCCCTGTGGACCCTCAGTGGCAGCCTGAGGTCTGGGAGACCTGATGGCTCCCAGAGGCCCCGGCCACTGCTAAAACTCTTCTCCCATTCCTGAGAGAGAAGTTTTTGTTCTGCAGATATTATCTGCCAGTAAATACTCCTCTAAGCTGAGAGCCATCAAAAATCCTGGCTCCACTTATTTTAGAGTCCATCTTTGACCTTTACCGCTGTGAAATACATCTACTGATATTCCACCAGAGGCTATAAAACATCTGGCCTGACTGAGCATCAAATAGCTGGAATTTTCTATCCATTTCTGTCTGTGGCATTGACCCCAAAAGACTATTTATCTGCACCATTTCTGAGTCCCCTGGAACCCGTGGGGCCCGAGATGCTGCGAGCAGCGTCGATCTACCGAGCAAACCCAGCCTGCTCCTGTGTGAATGGAGAAGGCCCAATTTTGAAAGAAGAACTCTGGTCTTTCATAGCCTCATACCGCAGCCTTCAAGGCAGATTGAAGGATTTCTGCCCTTACACACGCCCTCCCCGCGCCCAGCGTCGCTGCTGGGTGGCAAAGCCACAGGAAAAGGCAGAAGAGATGTAGAAGGCGAGGCAGGGTGACACCGGTTGTCAGAGGTTGGGTTTCACCACCACCGTGGCCGTGCCCCTGCACCCCCAAACCCCTCAGGGACCCCGAGCGGCGTGGAGAAGAGCCAGGTGCAGGCGTTATTAGCTCAGACAAACACACGGCCAAAAGCAGTGACTTTCGACAGGCCTGGGAGCAGAGGCGAGGAGACACCTGCATGTCGGCAGGTGGGTTCAGCCGCTGCGGCGCTGCACTTGCCGCAGCTGCCAAATGCCCACCGCTGCCTCGGCTTAGGGTCCCCCCCGAAACCTGCAGTCCGGCAGGGTCGAGGGGCGATGCTGTGCCCCACACCCTGGGTTTCTGACTCGGTCCCTCCCGCTGTCTGTTGTCCACAGGCCGTGGGGCTGCCGGCTGGTGAGTCTGGAGAGGACTGGACATCATTTTGAAGTCATTTTCTCGGAGCGCAAACTCCACAGTCCGTGGGGCTGCCGGCTGGTGAGGCTGGAGAGGACTGGACATCGTTTTGAAGTCATTTTCTCGGAGCGCAAACAGCACTTGACCTTGCGTCTCTTTTGGTGGGCCGCCAGGAAGGTCAGCTGCCCAGCGGCGCTTTTGGTGGTGGCGACCATTGCGGCGAGGCATTGCAGTATCTTCGAGAGCACATCTAATTCCCTGTGTTTTCTGCTGCAGATGAATAGACAAAAGACCTCCCAGGCGGGGAGGGGGGCCCTGCTCCACCAGAATTTGGATTTTTCACTGTCAGCCAAGCAGAGGATCCAAACTCCCAACAATGAGCTCCCTGCTCCAGATGAAAAACATTTATAACCTCTCCAAGCTGAGCTCTGGCAGGGCGATGCAAACTGTGAGCTCCACAAGCTAATGACCTTGAAAGTATCCATTTATCTCGGCCTTTCCCCCCAGCTTGAGATGCCACAGAAAATGTGAGGCTTGCTTTCTTCTTACCTTTTATTTTTTTTTCCTCCCCCTTTTTGAGCAAGAGGGATGAATATTCAGGGAACGCAGGCGACATGGAAACTGCCGGGTTTCACCTCTCTGGCTGGGCCTCAGTGCTGAGACCCCAGTGGAAACCAAAAACGGGGGGGCAATTGGTCCTCCTGTCCCTGGTATGCCAGGAGGGCAGTCCGTGGGGAAGGGACATCAGTGCTCCGCCTCCGTTACCTGACGGCTCCACACTGGCTGCTCCTCCATTAATCTTCACCAATAAACAATATTGATAACCAACAACACCCAATCCTTCAAGCCCGTTGTTCTTACCTGCTGCAGGCAGCTCATAACTTGGCGTGACGCGACAATCTGAACTGCGTTAAAATCCAGGGAACAGGTTAGAAATGTCCCTGGAACAAATGGAGCTGGCACACAGCAAATGGTGTTTCCTCAGGGAGCGCAGTGACTCCCCGGAGGGTTTTACTTTTCCAAGTCAGTGTCTGTTTTCTGTGCATTCCCACTGTATGGAAACCACTAGCTGGCACAGCAGGGTGCTCCCTTTCTTAAGGGATGTACAACTTGGGTGTAAAATAATCCCACTTCGTTTCCTTTGGTGCTCAGTACAGACAGCTTAAAGTGAAAAGGGAAGTCGCACAAAGCAGCCGACGACGGACATGGGCAGAAGCTGCTACTAAGGAACATCCTCCTACTTACAGAAAAAAAAACCACCCTGATTTGCCAAGATGCTTTCTGACTGCTGCATGGTTTAGTCCTCTTACAGATGTGGTGGGACCCAACCACTTTATTTGCGGATATTCTCCGGCGTACAGCCCAATCTGGCTGCTGCTCTGCAGATGCTCCAGCACCTGCGGGCTGGGACCTGCCGCTCACCTTTGCTCCCAGCCAGTATGGTGGGCCGTCTGCTGGGAGTAGCATTTGGGCTCCAGAGAGAATTTGCTGGCTGCTGCCTTTGAAGCTGTAGAAGCAAGCACCAGCTCATGTTTCCATTTTAGGCATACATGTAATGTACATCTTTGCTTACTGGACACTCTGGGATGCAATCCAGCCTCAGGAATTCTTGGCTTCCCTCTGGGTTTTGATGACTTTATAAGAGGTGGTGTTGCACTGAAAGGGTCCGCGGTAGTCATCTCCTGACTCACTGCCAGCAGCATGGAGACTCATACGGAGACTTGAAGAACAGAATTTTCATTCCAGAAGACGCACCCTGCAAGGTGGGTGCTGCACTCCCCGCGCACCCAGAGCTGCCCGCCCACTGGAGATGTCACTGGAGATGCGGCTGCAGGACCAGGCATACCAAAGATGCAAGACTCGGCGTGACCACACATCGCAGGTGAAGGCTGTCCCCATGACCCCACTGGCCAGGTCTGTGCTTTTTGGCAGGGTGGGGAGATTGAGCCAACTCCTCGTACTTTGGCTGGAGCACCTCTCCTATGAGGAGAGGCTGAAAGAGTTGGGGCTGTTCAGCCTGGAGAAGAGAAGGCTCCGGGGAGATCTTATTGCTGCCTTCCAGTCCCTAAAGGGGGCCTACAGGAGAGCTGGGGAAGGACTTTTTACTGGGGCATGGAGTGATAGGACGAGGGGGAATGGCTTCAAACTGGAAGAGGGCAGGTTTAGATTGAACATTAGGAAGAAGTTTTTCACTGTGAGGGTGGTGAGGCACTGTCCCAGGTTGCCCAGAGAGGTTGTTGAGGCCCCATCCCTGGAGGTGTTCAAGGCCAGGCTGGAGGTGGCCTTGGGCAGCCTGGTCTGGTGGGAGGTGTCCCTGCCTATGGCAGGGGGGTTGGAACTCGATGATCTTCAAGGTCCCTTCCAACCTAAACCATTCTATGATTCTATGATTCTACTTCCCCCGTCCCACCCCCTCAAGTGCCTGGCTCCCCGGGTGCTAACCAAACACCCCAGATCACTGGATAAGGCCTCAGTTCAGTCAGGTACTTCAGCACCAGCTTTAAGCGAGCGATTAAAGGTTTGTCAGTATTCAGAGGAGTACTTAGGGGACCGCTTGCACCACCAGATCATATTTAGCTTGAATACAGCTATCGGAGTCTGGCTGCTTTAAAAGTACCTTTATGATACACGGGTTTAATTATTTCTTTAAAAACAAAAATCCCTTCACAGAAAAGGAAATGCCAAAGCCTTTTCAAAGCTCATTAACACAGTGAATAAGAAGCCAGAGTTGATTTACATAACAGAGATATACATACGTATGTATACGTGCGTGTACATTTGCATGAAAAGCATTTGCAGAGCATTCTAAAAATAGGAGACATTTCAGAGGTTTTTGGGCAAGTAAACCTTTACATGCTTTTCTGTTTTATTGCTTCCCTCCAAATTAATAGTTTAAATTAAAATCCAGGCCTCCTGTCTTGTACAATCTGCAAGCCAGTGAACCACACACTTTCCTACAAACACCTATCTCTAATTCCTCCATTGTAGGAGCAACCAAGAACACCCAGTGCTGCGGGGATGAAGGTCAGTAAAGGAGAGATGTCTTTGTCTCTAGTCTTGCAGTTCTCCTAGAATGAAATTCACCCCTTTAATTTGGAGGGCAATTTTCCTCCAAGGAAGGTAGGAAAATGATAATAGTTCCCTGCAAATCACTCACTGTTTTAACATGAAAATGTTTGGAGGTTTGAGGTATCCAAGCAGAAATGGGAGGTTAGATACCAGCTCTTGTGAGCTGTGCGCTCCAAATACTTGAAACGATGCTTAACCTAAAGCTCAGGCATACCCTCACCAACTTGGGTGGAGTGGCTCTGATACTTCATGCTAAGCGTATGCTTAACTGCTCCTCTGGGTCGGGGCCCCAATTAGCACACCAAGATCTAATTTTATTCTCAGTTACAGCTGCATAAGACTATATTAAGCAAATCGCTTTGTACCAGTGAAAAAAAAAATAGATTAAGACTTGTCTCAGGGTAGGAAGGGAGAGCACGACACAGAAAAAGGTATCTTGTTGTTTGATGCTGCTGCCTCTGTTACATGTGTTTGTATCCTGACAGCTCTTTGTCGTTTAAAACGTGTCTGCTCCAACCTCTTCTCACTCAGACCAGTCTTTCTAATCCCTTCTGCAAAACAGCCTCTCAGCAGAAAGTGCATGTCAGTAAGATAACACCCTGCCCAAGGATTCCCTAGTTTCTAAAACAAAGCTCGTTAGCTAAAACCTATGGAAACCCATAGGTAAAATGCATGTCTGTGAGTTAAAACCATGCCTGTGTCCATGAGTAACCACATGTCGGTGTTGCTGTAATCTCTATTTCTTCATCCTTCCCTTCTCCATCAAGCCATTTACACTCTGATCCTGGTGCTTTGGGCACCAGCTAACGTTACTCGGAAGTAAAGCCTATCAACTTCAGCTTATCTTAGGTGTATTCTCACGGTCCCTGTTTAGGGAAGCACCCCTTTTAGATGAATTACACTAAATTATCCAGAATTACACTAAATTATCCACTTACAGCTAAATATGTGCTTTGGTGTTTTCCTGAACAAGATGAATTTAAACATGAACTCAAGATTATGCCTGACCGTATTCCCCACCCAAGGTGCAACCAGCCTGTAAGATCCACCCTTAAATTGTGTGCCCCCCGGTACAGGCAGCTGCCTTCTGCACGCTGGCTTCAAAATGCCTCACACACTGCTGGATCTGCAAACATAGAATCATAGAATGGTTTGGGTTGGAGGGGATCTTAAAGATCATCTAGTTCCACCCCCCCTGTCATGGGCAGGGACACCTCCCACCAGACCAGGTTGCTCAAAACCCCATCCAGCCTGGCCTTGAACACCACCGGGGATGGGGCATCCACAGCTTCTCTGGGCAACCTGCGCCAGGGGCTCACCACCCTCATAGTGAAGAATTTCTTCCTAATATCTAATCTAAATCCACCTTCTTTTAGTTTAAAACTGTTGCTCTTCGTCATATTGCTACACTCCCTGATAAAAGAGTCCCTCCCCATCTTTCCTGTAGCCCCTTTAGGTACTGGAAGGCCACTATAAGCTCTCCCCAGAGCCTTCTCTTCTCCAGGCTGAACAACCCCAACTCTCTCAGCCTGTTTTCATAGGAGAGGTGCTCTGATCATCTTGGTGGCCCTCCTCCCATCAGGTAATGCTAATGCATCTGGTTTGTCTGTCATTTGCACCTGTGAAAATCAGGGGTAAATCCAGCAAAGATCAGTAAGGGGAAGCAAGAGGCCAGCCAGTTTGGTGCTTCCAGCTTTTCTGCTCACCAGGAGCCACAGCAGGATGGGAAGATTCCCTCGGCACAGTGAGGCCGCGAGGTTTGGCCAAGGGCCCCAGAAGGCTTGGGGTTGGCTTTGGCCAAGCATCCAGAAGCTGATACGTGCGATGCAATGTCAAACAGATCCCGGCGGCTCCCATCACAGCTCAGAGGGGATGAATGTACAAGTCAAAGCCGACACGCGGTTTACCCCAATCTCCAGCAGCAACCACTCTGGATTTTAAAAATACAGTTTTGGCTGCATACAAGGAAAGTAGGAAAAGGCAGCACGGACAGAGGCACACATCGAGATGAACAAAGCACAGCTCTTGTTTGAAGCACTGGCAGGACCCCAGCGTCTCTCAGGGCCAGGCACTGGGGTCAGTCCTGTCTGGCTGTCCCTGCCCAGGGAGGACAAGAAGCTTTAAATCTTATTAAATGTGGTTATTTTTCCCGTTAGTGGCTTGCCTGTTTTTTTTTGTTGTAGTTTTTTTTTTGTTTTTTTTGCAATTGGAGGTAGTGGTTGTGCTATGCAGTGTAAGCCAGAGGGTTTGTAGAATTACTGGTAGGACAGCGTCGATGTGGCAAGCCAAAAGTTTGAAGAAAAATTCATGCATGCAGGCTCCTAAATATGGATCTACATGGTTATTTTCAGCCAGAGTCTTGCACATCCATAGTTCTGGGTTAGAAAACATAAGCCCCAGGTGAAACGCATTTGGAGGCTCTCTGCCATCTGATGTGAAGGAAGACCCCTGTCACAAAATCATCTGTATGACCTACTTGCTTCTCCCCGCTAAGGAATTGTCCAGGACTCATGTAACAACTTCAAACTCAGGCACATTCCTCGAGCTGTGTGAGGAAGCTTGCACATTGCCTGACCACATTATATCTGCCTCTAGGCAGTGTTATCACTCCTTCCCTTCCATATGCTTAAGCAGAATTTTTACAAAAATAAATGAAATACATATGTACATTATGCAAAGAGTGTTCTTGAGCCGTGCTATATTTGGTTTTGCATGATACGTATCCAGCGTGTAGACCATTGGCACTCGTTTTTTAACTGTTAGAGATAAGCAGAGTCACAGCAAGCTACAAAAGAGTGTAAAATATGCAGGGCCTGATTCTCCGGCTCGCGGAGGCCCCTTTACATCACGCTGGCACCGCGCTGGTGTCTAAAAGCAAGCGCACATGTGACTGGAATCCACTTTCAGGCCCTTTTATACTGCCAAAAGAGCTTAAAGTTGCCTGAATTCAAATGAGACTCAGATGCTTGTAGTACAAGCCGGTAGCCGTCATTAAAAGCTTCGTTAATACTGCTGCCCCTCTGCCTCCCAGCACCGAGGCGGGGAGCACCAGTCGTCCCTGAGTGTGGGGAGCTGCCGGAGGATCGGGGACCTCCATCCTTGTCCCAGTCCCTGGGCGGACGGGGCTTTCCCGGCACCAGGCATGGTGGGATGGGTCGGGTGGATGTGGGGACAGGCGACCAGGGAGCGGGTGGGCAGCTGGGTCGGGAGGAGTACGTGCGGTCGAGCGCCCCGCTTCTCCCAGCTGGTTCCCAGCCCAAAGTGGGATCTGCATCACCCGCTTCTCCCTTTTCACGGCTGGTTTTTCTCCCGACAAAGGGCCGATGCAGAACAAGCTGTATGTACAAGCGCAGGTACACCCGCCCTCGGTTTTAATCATTCAGCGCCAGCCAAAGAGGGAGGGACAGGAGCGCTCCGCCGCCTTCCCGCTTTCCCTACGGCGGCTGCCTCCACCTCGGCCCAGGTTGGATCCAGCCATCCTCCGTGCCGGCTCTGGCTCCGCGTGCCTGGCCCCAGGGCCCAGACGCAGCCGCTTCTGCAGCCAGGAGGGAAACCAGAGCTGCCGGCTCGTGACTGGCGCGCAGATCACCAGTTCATGACTCTCTCCCGTGAAAAAAAAAAAAAAAAAGTTTGCTTGCATTTAAAGCGCTGGGGGAAAGGATTTTTTTATTTTTTTTTTTCTTTTCCAATCCCCAGTCACATGGCCAGACTATTTTAAACATTCCTGGCTATTCCCCCATGCACCAGCTCCCTTGGCTGGCACTGGGGTATTCTCGAAGCTCGGGTAGGAGAGTAAACTCTGCATGTATAATTTATCCATTGTAAAGGATGCAAAATCTACTGGGAACAGGAGGGGATAAGAAAGAGCGAAGACACTTGTGGATGCCAAGAATTCCAAGTGCCAGACCTTGCTAGCGCTCTTCCAAAATGGAGGGTCCTACACGGCTCCCGTTTAGCTAGAGCTGAGCCTAGCCTTGCCTGCTGTGTTGAGATTTGGCAGGCTGCAGCTCGCCATTGTTGCGAGCTCTCATCCAGGCGGCAGTGCCAAGCCTCCCCTCCGGCTGCAGCCCTTCCAGCGCCGCGCTAATCCCCTAGTATCTGCCTCTCCCAGATCCGGCGGGGGCACCCTTCGGAGCTGGGGATGGAGAGGGGAGAGTCCTCTCCGCAGAGACCCCTCTCCCGACGAGCCTTGTGAAGCCCCGTTTGCTCACCGTAAGGAATCACCGCTATCAACATGGAGGAAACTTTATAAATAAGGACGGTGGAACATGGAATTTTCTTCCTAATCCTCCCTCCCGGACCAAGCCAAGGGGCTTTTCCAAAGCGGGCAGTGATGCTAAACGCCCTGGGCGCAGTCCCACGGCCGACGAAGCCCTGGCGAGGGATCTGGCTACCTCAAGCAGCGCTCTGGTCACCCCATGCACCAAAGCGGGGCGGCCCAGCACCGGCGCTGTCACCACAGCTCCACAGTTTTGGGGGAAAGTGCGGGGTCGCACAGTAAAGCCAAACTTCTAACACTATTTTTTAAAGTTTTCTCTTCTGTGACCCTGCCTGCCTGTTCACAGAATCACAGAATGGTCCAGGCGGGTTTGGAATGTCTCCAGAGTGGGAGACTCCACAACTTCTCTGGGCAGCCTCTTCCAGTGCTCTGCCACCCTCAAAGGAAAGAAGTCCCTCCTCGTGTTAAGATGGAACTTCCTGTGCTCAAGTTTGTGCCCATTGCCCCTGGTCATCAGGCATTGGAAAGCGTCACCCAGGGCAGTGGTGGAGCCCCCATCCCTGGAGGTATTTAAGGGTCGTGTAGATATAGTGCTTAGAGACATGGTTTAGTGGTGGGCTTAGTGGTAGGATAATGATTGGACTAGATGATCTTACAGGTCTTTTCCAATGTAGGAGATTCCGTGATTCTGTGGGCACCACTGAAAAAAGACTGTTCCCATCCCCCTGGCACCCTCCCTTTAAGTATTTATAAGCATTGATAAGATCCCCCCTCAGTCTCCTCTTCTCCAGACTAAAAAGCCCCAAGTCCCTCAGCCTTTCCTCATGAGAAAGATGCTCCAGTCCCCGAATCATCTGTTGAAAGCTCGTAGGAGATGTAGGCCACTCGTTCTGCCCAGATGCCCCTCGGACCACCAGTCGAAGCCGCAGATGCGGCGGGTGAGGGGTGTTTGTCCCAGCATCGCCAGCCACGTCTGTGCGCCGCCCCCGAGGAAACCCGGGGGTCTGCCCAGTGGCGGGAGCGCCTGCTTCCTTCCCCCTGCCAGCATTTTTTAGTGACTCTGTTGTGGTTTGTGTGGAGATGGAAAGGCAGATTTTTACACCGCAGCAGGGCAACGCTATAGTTTTGAGAAGCAAGACCAGGCCAGTGGCACTGCAATACTGGGCAGTCCCGCTGCGCTTTAGCCCCTCTCCCCTTCGGCGCCCACCCACAGGGCCAACATGGGGGCCCACAGCCTTTTCCCCTCCTCGGCGGGGACACTCAAGCCCTCAAAGCCCTCACACAGGGCAGGAGCGAGGGACACCGCAGCCCCCAGGCGCCCGCAGAGGGGTCCGCCTATGGGGTTGGCCTTCCCTGGGGCCCACCTTTTGTAGGCATGGAGGGGGGGCCAAAGCCACAGCTATGCAATTGCTGTAATTAGTTGTGTGGGTTTTCTTTTTTAATTCCATTTCGGCACTGGGGTTGAACTGGATTTTGCAAAATGTGTGTTTTGCAAAATGTGTATTTTGCAAAAGCAAGGATTAAGCTCTGAACGCCGTCCCTCTGCCCTGGCTGCCATCCCAAATAAATCCCTGGGGAGGGGACGCAACAACCACGCTGGCCCCCAGCTGCGTCCCAACTCCATCCAGGAGCAAAACTGGGTCCATTGCGCCCGACCCTCCTGCCCAGCCCTCTGCTCATTCCTGTGGAGAGGTTCTCTTGGCCCTCTTTGCAAGCCACAACAGGGTTTTGCCGGTGGCATGGGGAAGCGCAGGCTGCCCGGTGCCCCAGTGCGGATAGACCAAGGGCCAGTCATGGGTGCCACACTGCTGTGGTGGCTCCGACCCTGCGTGGGGACAACCCGTGTCTGGCTAACTCCAAGCAGCCTCGGGAGCTGGTGGGGAGCCCCCACGGAGTTGCGCTCTCTGCACCATCAAGGACCTTGAGCTCAAATGGGATGGAAACTGCCCACATGAGTGATTTTCAGAGAAAACTGCTCCTTTGGCCAAAGGAGTGCTAGCTCAGAGCATACTGTGCCAACCTGCATCTGTAGATGCTTGAAGTGACAAGACCGAACTGCCACTCGTCTGACTGCGGGGTCTGGTGTTGGCTCCAGGCTGCTCTGAGCCACTGCTGGCTTCCCTCCCCAGAGGGGCAGGGGACCTGCTCACCCTCCCTGTCCTAGCAGCGCTTAAAAATGCCTTTTCCATCCAATGTGATCATCACCTCCCTTCAGCGAAGCAGCTGGTTTTTTTTTCAACAACCACCATCAAGATTTCCCCAGCCAGGTGTGAACGGGTGGCTTTGGCCACAGTGGTGCTCCATGGGCCCATCTGCCAGCATAGAATCATAGAATCATAGAATCATAGAATCATAGAATGGTTTAGGTTGGAAAGGACCTTGAAGATCATCGAGTTCCAACCCCCCTGCCATAGGCAGGGACACCTCCCACCAGACCAGGCTGCCCAAGGCCACGGCCAGCCTGGCCTT
>VUYV01000081.1:3623688-3633824 GCA_008711295.1 Anarhynchus alexandrinus
CCTGGTCTGGTGGGAGGTGTCCCTGCCTATGGCAGGGGGGTTGGAACTCGATGATCTTCAAGGTCCTTTCCAACCTAAACCTTTCTATGATTCTATGATTCCCCCTCGTCCTATCACTACATGCCCTAGTAGATGCTACCCTAGTAGCATGCACCCGGGTGTTTTAAATAACTCACGGGGACCTGTGCTGCACCCCCTCACCCCTGTGCACGTGGCCTGAGCTGTGCCCCGATGCCTCGATCCCCACCGCGGTGCCGCTGCCCTTCGCCCTGTCCCCGGGCCGTGCCGGGGTGACTCCCCATCGCGTGGTGGCAAGGACAGCGGGGCACCCCATGGCCCGGGCACTTCCCTGAGGACCTCCCTCCAGCCTCGCTGCTCTCACCGCACCACTGGGAAAGCCTTCCCTCAGGTTGCCGCTGTGAGTCACTTCAAAGATTTTACCATCGCGTCCCCAAGCTGCGCTTACTGTGGGTGTCAGTGTTGCTGGGCTGCAGGCGGCTGTCCGGTCTTTACTGGGGAGGCGAGGCAAGGCAGGGCAAGAAAATGATTCTCTGTTGTCTTATGTCACTTTGATGATCAGATGTAAATCTGTGAAATAGGCAGAGTAGCGCTTCTGATGCTAAACTCTATATTAATTTGCTTTATTCCAGCTTCCAGTGGGTTAGAAAAAGGGACATGCCAGTTAAAAAAAAACACCTCCATAAAGAAAAGCAAACATAAGCAATCTGAATACCTCAACAGCCCTCTTGAAGGAAGAGAGACTGTATCCTTCAGGGAGGGGAAGGCGCTATCACTACACGGCCCAAGCCGAACCCTTAATTGCCGGCTGTCAGGTACCATACATCTCCAAACTTTCTGAAGTGCAGGGGGGTGGTGTGATGGGAATAGATAACACGCGAACACCACAGGCTGGGCAGAGGGATGGAAATATTACGTGTAAGGGCTCAGCTTGGCACGGGAATATTTCTCTGTATTCAGGCTGAGGAAGAGGCGTGTGGGATCTCAGCAGAGCAAGGCGGTCCTGCAGGAGGTACAGGGGGTTCAGGTACAAGGCAAGCTAAATTCTTCTAACAGGAGCCAACCATCCAAAATTAAGTTTCTTTGTAATTTCCAATAATATCTTATGAGGAAAGAAAAAGCTCCAACAGCCTCTTTAAAAAGAGAAGGAATAACCTTTGCTTGCTGACTCTTTGGACGCCAGCTGAGCATCTTCTTGTGCAGAAAATGGATAATAAACATCATCTTGAGAGATTCTCCCAGATGTTGGTGAAAGTTGAGTCTGCAATGGGAGCTATTGAAATCTCTGTCGTAATTGTTTATTATACAAGCTGCACTTCAGAAAAGAAAAAAAAAAGACTCACTGAGAGTCCCATTAATATAATGACTAATGGTAAACACAGTTACTGCGCACAGGGAGGGGAACTGCTCTCAAAGGGCAGCCTTTGAATGGTGTGCTGCCCCAGTTTGGTGAGGGCAACCAACCAGAGTCAACTGGCTAAGGACATTTCTCCCCTTGCAGGAGGAGTGGTGGGTTTTGTCCAGGCAGTGGGAGGAGAGAGGGGGCTCATTCTGAAGGGCAAGTTTGAAGGGAGGATGTGGGACAGTCCTGCACAGCGGGACCCCTCCGCTGTCCCCAGGGACCCCCTCCAGCAGGTCTGTGCGAGCCTGGCTTGACAAAATATGCAAAGATAGATGGGGACAGGACTCGTCCTGGGCAGGAGGGGAAGTTTTTCAGACTTTGCAATCACAGCAGCAGCTGCCGGAGAGGTCCTCGGCCAAGCCCCTCGCTGCCCTGCAGAGCTGGGGCTTGTCCTTGACAGCACCATGAGCCGACATGGGTCTGGAGAGCCAGGCATCCTCGTCATTCTCATCTTCTTGGGATGCAAATACAGCGTATGTTCGTTCCCAAATGCACAAGAGGAATATTTACTGATTGCAAAGCCTTTTTGTATAATGTTTTACTGACAGTTTATGGTTTCCATTTAGTGACACACTGTTATTCAGATTTCCTATGGTACTAATATGCTTTAAAAAAAAACATTAATTGCCTTTAACTATAACTTGGTATAACAGTGAGCCATTATTTTTTATTTTACTGATTCTATGCTGTTCCTTGCTTCTAGGCAATATTCATTGCAACCAACTTTCTTCTGCTGGTGTATGTGCGTCCACGTGACACAAACTCTGAGCCTCCCAGGCACGTCATGGTCAACACAGAGATGCCAAAGGTTGGAAGGAGACCACGAAGCCCACCTCTCCTGTTGGCCTCTCCTGAAGGCCGCCGGTGCGCACATCCAGTGCCAGCCAGGGAAGGCTCTGCAGCATCTCTCCCTTTACTAGTGGACTTCCAGCTCCATTTACGTGCGTGTGCAAACACCAGTATGTACACACCATCCACACACAACCTGCACAAACATGTTTCTTTAGAAATATATACACATAACTTCAGTTAGTTTTATTCCCTTCTGATCAGGTTGGGCATAACCTCTCCAGCCTTTGAGTGTAGGGATAGGACATCTAAGAAGATATCTTTCAGCAATAACAATTAACATTTTTCTTGTTCTCTCTCGCAGGTTACTCAGCCCATAATCTCTAGCAACCTAAGCACCAAATGTCACTAGTTAGTACTGGGTTTTAACTTTTCTTTTTGCACCAAAAAAATGAGGTCGTGATCATTTTGTACCTAAGCAACCGCCAACTTTTATTTCTGTGTTTAACTTCTCTGTCTCTCAAGATGGCATCTGATGCAGGACCCCTCTGGGACAGCAGCAGGGCTGCCTGACTTAGGAGACGGCCTTTTCCAACGCTGAGACCGCACACCTCCACCAAGGGCACGGCAGGAGAGGACCTCCTGCGGAGGTTTCCCCCATGCTCACACTCAGCCATGGCCGTGCCGGGTCGGTTCGGCAGTGCCTGTGGGGCTGCCGGAGGTCACCTGGTTTGGAGGGCAGCAACCACCGCATCCAACCCCAGAACCCTCCATGCCCTCACCGGTGGGGTAATCCATCCCCGCGGATTTTTGTGGGAAGGGTTTGCTGCCTTCCTCCGGCACGGCCGCCTCCCTTGCTGTGCTCCAAGCGAGGAGGGAGAAACCTCTCCCCTTTCATCCCTCGGCCACAAATATCTGGCGGCAGCCAGGCAGCTGGCAGGCACCGGCCCGACACCTGCGTGCCAGATCCGTCCAGCTGTGCCCGTGACACACCATCCATCTCCAGCGCTTCTCACGTGCTGCCGCCAGTTGCTTTCCCTGGGGCCGGCTGGGAAAGGACCCGGGGCCGGCGGGAGGGAGGGAGCCACAGCAAAATTTTCAAACAACGCTTTGCCTCCTAATTTATTTCCTTCTGTCGCCTCCTCGCGTGGGGCAGGCTCACACCTAATGCAACCCGAGGATGCCCAGCCTGACGCGGGGCCAGGCGGTGTTTTGGCTGCTTGCTCCAGAGCCAGGGGCTGTGCCACCGTGCCGGAGCATCCCTGGTAGCTCCTTTCAGGCTGGGGAGGGCTTCCCATGCGGATAATACGGCCGAGGCACCTTGGTACAAGCTATCTGCTGCTTTTCCTGGCCCAGGAACTCGAAGGGATTGCTGTGTGTTTTGTTTTCCACAAAACTGCTTTACACCCGGTGCAGTCGAAGCCAGCAGCAAAACTCCCCCTGGCTTTGCAGGGAGTGGGGCTGGGCTCTGGGTGGGCAGCTGTGGGGAGAAGCAGAACACGGCTCTTCCAAATTAATTTTGGAGTATCTCACTAGCTGATAACTCAGACCTACATGATTTTTCTCATCTTCAAAGTCTCCATCCGTGACAACAGCTCGGCAGGAAATGAAACAGGGTTTGTGCAGGAGCGTGCTCCCGGGGAGGTAGCGGCGAAACGTTTTGTGACGTGGTGGAAGGCATAAGGGAACCACCTCATCTGCTCTTCTCCACTCACTAACCATCATCCCAGCAGGCTCCCCAGCAGCTCTGCGCTTGCCTTCCCAGGCCGTCCAGCCCCGCTTGTGCGTGCCCTGTGATGCTCCGTGAAAAACAAGGCAAGGGTTTGATTGATAGAGCAACTTTAAAAAAAAATAAACCTGAAGAAACACCAGCCAGGGAAGGGGTTGACCTTGGCCTGACCTCCAGTGAAGGTGGCCAAGCTCCCTCGCACCCGGGGGGTCCCCGACCCACTGCCCAGCACGCACGGGGCTGCTCTCTCGGCACGTGGCTCCCAGGGAGGCTGCTCCAGGCATCCAAAACATGCACCTCTTGCTTGGGCGCACATCCGGGCAGCCACAAAGGGCCCCTCGGAGAAAGGAGGATGCTCCCAGAAAAGCACAAAAGAAAAATACCTTGGTGAGCCCGGGCAAGCAGTCACAGCGTGTACTGGCAGTGTCGCCATGGCCTTGCTTAACCCTGCTCGGAGCGAGGCTGGATGGTAATTAAAGGAACGCTGGGTGCCAGTGAAGCTGGCGATCTGGCTGCTGCTGCATCTGCATTAGTTCGGCGGCGGAAGATTTCGTAAAGAAAAGGGCCTTGGCTGCTTCGCTGCGTTTGCTGCAGCAGAGGGGTTCGCCCATGGCTGCCGCCACCCACCATCCCATCGCTCGCCATACGCCGGGGCACACCGAGGAGTCTGCAGGCACAGGGTCCCTGGGAAGGATGGCTGGGAGCAGCCAGGGTGGCACCTATTAAGCTGTTTCTCCCCTAAAGGGAACCCTCAAGTCCCCAGTGCTTTTCCACAAATGTATCCATCACCCGAAAACTCTGCACCCTGCTTTTGCTTTGCAATAAAGCGGCAGGAAAATTCCTCCTCCTACCACCCCTGCCCTGAATGGAAAACTTCCTTCCCCTGTGTTCTCCACCGCACTTCCCAAATGGCCTCTGCTTTTTTACTTTTCTTTAAATACTTGCCCCAGTGGTCTCGTGCGGGTCAAACGTGAGCCCGCTGGTGCCCACGTTGCCACACTCCCAGCTCAGTGCATCCTTCTCCTCATCGTCATGCAGAGCGTAATTTTCACCTGTTATTGAAAATTCAATATTGGGAGCTTTTAATTCCAAAGATTTCGATTTTTCAATAAAAAAGTGAAAATGAATCTCGGCGGGATTGCAGCAGAAATGTTGCAAATGAGCTGGTCACATAAGGGAGAGAGGGAAGGGAAATAAGGAGGAAGAGAAGGACAGATCGAAGGAGAGGAATATACAGAGATGGCACTTCCTGGAAAGGGCTTAAATAATTCAGATGAGAAATATGACCAGCAGCAGAGATGTAGTTTTTTGGACTGCTCTGCGCAGTCCAACAGGAGATAGTGCTGCTTGCTCACTGCCCCGTCCCTTGGCTGGACCGTATCCCACGGCCACAGCATCCCTGATCGCCCTGTTTACTTCAGTGCTCATGTGCTGACAGCACAGTTTAGGCCACCCGTGTATCAGGACCCCCTAGATTTTGTAGTCGTTCTATAAGATGTCTATAACTCCTTGTCAATGTCATCCTTATTAAATCGAGTGGGACTTTTCCCTCAGGGTTAATTGGATTGGTTAAAACAAAGGAAAAGTGGTGTTAAAAACAAAGAGTCCAATAACCAAAGTTAAATATGGGCCTGTTTTCCCTATTATTTCTAATAAAATAGCCTAGGTTAAATATTAATGGATTGCTTTTTGGTCTTCTGTGTAGCTGGAAATCTCACTGGATGAAGGGGATGGTGCTAGTTCTTCCTTAGGCATAAAAGACATCGATAATTACATCTGTGCAGGGGCATGAAAAGAGAGAAACATCACCTCCACGTGTCCCGGGCGAGCCAGCAAGACTTTGGGTGGATCCTCATACCCCAGAACCAGAAGGTGTTTGAAGTTTGCATTGATACCTGTTTCGGGGACATGTTATTTTGTCTCCCAGATGTAACGCTTTACTGGAGACCTGTCTCCTGCCCATGTCAAAATCTGAAGTCTCTCAGCTTCGCGTGGACAAGCAGCCACCAGCTTCCACCCAGCAGGGCTGTAACGTGGCTGCCCACCTTTTCCCTCTCCCTCTTGGGGACCCTGCGGATTCTGATAGCTCTGCACCACCCCGTCCCTCCGCTCAGACACCCACCCATCCTCCATCCCTCTACCCATCCCTCCATCCGTCCCTCCAGGCTGTCGCTCCGCGGAGTCACCTGGGCAGCGGCTCCGGCGGGTGCCTCCCCCGGGCTCATATCCAAGCTTGCTCTCTGCCGCTTGCAGATTCTTTCTGCATAACATCTCTGAGATATGGCCTTCCTTACCCATCTGTACAGCTAAAACTCTTGTCAAGACTCTCAGCATTTCACATCTCAATTACTGTAAAATCCTTCTCCCTGCTTGGCAAATGCAGCCTCATCCAGCGCTTCCTACTCCATCTCCCTGCCCAGCCACTACCGTACCCGCCAACCACAGCTTCAAATCATTTATGCTCCAAAGGATCACACACAAACACCTCCTGTGAGTTATTTTTCTCGCCGGCGACCACCAAACAGTGGCGAAGGTACAGACTCCCGCCTGGATGCGATTTTGCAGGTGCAGCCCTCCACGTTGGGAGCAGCGAGCAGGACCTGACTTACACATCTCGCCATCGCGCCGAGATAAAACGATGCAACTGGGGGCCAGACTTGGCCGTGAAGTTATCCCTGCCCTTCGTTCCCCCTAGCTGTGCTGCGAGGGCACCGGCTTTGGTTGAGAAACCCCACGTCCGCCGCGGCTCCCCCGCACGAGCACGCGGCATCCCCCAACGCTGACCCCTCTCCAACCTGACACGAGCTCGCGCCTTTTGCCGAGCAGAAGTTGCACCAGCCCCATCGCCGTACTGGTGCGTTTCATACTTACAAACCCTTTCCTGTTGGTCTGTACATGCTTATCTTTTCCTCCCTCATCCTCTCTTCCCAGAGCTGCTTTTCTTCTTCCTTCCCCTCCTGCTGCTTCTCTCTTCCCCTTCATCTCCCCTCCACCGTGCGGGGAAGCCTGGAGCTGGCTCCCACATTTCCCTCCTATTTATTCTCAGGTCTGCGCAGCTTTTACTCCGTGTTTTCTATTACGAAGATGACAGCAAGCTGAAAGTTTAAACAAATTTGGCTTTAGGTGCTTTAATGAAAAATTAACGGGTTTAATACTGGCTTCACCATCAAAAGAACAACATTAATGTTTAATATTTAAACAACACGTCTTCACAATAATTCCACCACATTTCACATTGAGAACCCACAGTAAATGCCTGGGGTAAGGAAATAAAAAAACCCCAAACTGTAATGCTATTTACTATTTTAACCCTTCCTCGACTGTCTTCTCCGGTTTACACAATGTTCTGCAAAGAGAATCGAGACATTTTTAATGACATTTCCCCCTGTCCTCTGCCACCACAAAAGGTAAGAATATTAGATTTCAGATTGTAGGCCTGGCTCCTTAAGCCTTTTCGAGACCAGGGATATGAAAATGTTATGCAAACGAGTTGCCCTTTAAATGTATCTTTAGAAAAAAAAAATGCAACAACATCTCACTGAAGAATGATTGAGTTGACATTTCATCTTCAGCGCATGCTGTCCAGGTACAGGTCTCAAAGAAAAGCTTCAAATGATAAAGAGTGGCTCCAGCAGCCATAAATTTGTGATATCTCCCCAAATTACTGTACTAAAGGGATTTCTTGCCTTAAAATTGAACTCTATTTTTCAGTGTGGGCAGAGCATCGCCCCACCTGGGTCCGGACTCCTCACGCCCAGGAGCATCCTCCCTGGAAACTGCAAATCCGTCATGAATGCCAACACTTTGGGGCAGATGTTGACGGTGACACTTGGCCTCGGGAGGAGCTGTGGGCTTGTTCTCTCTCTGTTTTCACTTCAGCCGATGGCCAAGACTTCCGTACGCTCATTATTTATGAATAACCTTTTGAGTACGCAGTGCTCTCCCTGACACAACACAAACAACTTGGAAAAAAACCCACCTCACCAAGGAGGAAAAATTGATTACCTTGTGTTGCCTGGATCGGCTTCAAGATCCTTTTGCACATAAAATGAGAGCGATTGCTTAAACTGAGAGCATTTAATTGGAGAAAGGATTCTCACTTCAGTAAGCCTCCGTCTATAAAAAAGCATGATCCAGCTGGATAGCAAGAAAACAAATCGCATGCACTGCAATACAGAGGAAAGAAACTACAGTGCTTCCAGATGCATATTACAGGAAAATAATTAAATAGCAGCTCTGGAAGGAGACATCACAGTTGAAGTAAGATAAATAAGAAAGCTCTGTTGACGTGAACCCAGAAATAAAGCAGAGGAAGGCACTTAAATATAAAAAGTCATCAAAGAAGTTCTGTGCCTGCCTTGATCGTGCTTCCAGAAAGTTTCTGGGTCATCTGTCCATGCAATTTTCCTGCTTTCAAAGCTAAATTGTGTAGCACAACAAGTGTTAGACAGAAAGAGATGGACAGCTGAAACAAGATGCAGACGGGGCTTCTCAGGCCTAGACGAGAAACATCTCCTGAAACTGCTGATTAAAATGTTTCTCCTTACCTGGCCACACATAAGCCGGTAAATATACCATTAGAAAAAGCATTGGAATGGGACTTCCTCAGCCTCTGAGCTGGGACCCCTGCGTGCACTGACTCCCCCGCTATGCTCTACGCCATGTTTTGATTCCCCAGGTAAAAGATGTTATTGAGATCAAGAACGTTCTTCTAAAAGCTGGCAGGTCCAGACAGTTGGGGAGTGCGTATGCTGAAGGTTCACGTTGGTTTTAATCCTCCTGGAGCGGCTCGGAGAACTGTCCGCATGAAGCCTAATGGCTTCCAGGTGTCACTCCCAAAGTCCTGATGTCCCCACACAGCCGGAGCCTTCCTACTGATGGCTACCACGCACCCGCAGCCCCGTGAGGCTGTGAGCAGTCTGATAGATACCCAATATCCTCCAGCCCTGTTCTTTGCAGCATCGTCCTTTACCCAACTGCTTTTTTGGTTTTGCAGTCTTCTGTGATACTCTTAAGTTCACCACAAACCGGGAGTACTTCTTCCTGCAAATTGTTGTGCCCTCAGCTCCCAGTGGGGCCGGTTTCCCCACCATCAGCCTGATGGGCCCTGGCTGGGGGCCGTTTCAGCGGGGTGCGAGGCAGCACCCACCTCGGATCGCAATCCAGCGGAGAACACGGCGTCCTGGTGTTACGCAGCTGTGCATGGCGCAGCACAGAGGGTCCTGCAATTCAGGCTGCAGCTGCAACTCAAACTCCAGGTAAAACGAACATATTTTTCAAGGGGTCGAACCAGCCACGCGCAAGCCCTGTCTGCGTTATGGCTAACGCCACTTTTCTTGGCTATGGTTTCCTCCCCTGGAAATCACTGCCCCATCTGAGACATCTTCGGCGAGAGGAAAGCCCCGTATCAGGGACCTCGAGAAGGGCAACGTGGGGACACATTGTGAAGCTCGGGAAACTCACGTCCATGCCGAACGGCAGTTTTGTGAGGGGTTCGGATTTTCACCAGTCTGAATCACATTCAGCAGCAGTGTTACAAGCGCACGATAAAGCCTCTTAACTCAGCTTTCTCACTTGTTTCCAGAAATTTTCACTGGTGGCAAGTACTAGGAGAGGGAGATGCTGCTTCCCTGCAGGGGCAGGTGATACCTGCTAGTTTAGGATGGTTTCCATTAGCATACGGGGCCAGGAAAATGTCAGACTAGGAAGGAGAAGAGGAATGGCCTCAGATGCACTCACTGAACTACTCCGGTAGGAAAAGCGTTTACTTCATTCAGTTGCATGTCACAGCTTTTTTTGTGTTGGTGCCATACACAAAATAACGCACTTTGAGGCGATTTTTGCACACTCTCGCAGGCCCTTCGCCTCGGGTAGAGGAACCCGGACTCGGCGTCAGCCTGCGATGCGAGTAAACAGTGCCTAATCCAAGAAGTTTTTCCCCCGCGTCGTAACTTTGCAAAGAGCTTCACATGAAAGCCCACATTGTTTCGAAGTGCTAGACATTTTCCTGCTCGAAAGTTTCTAACAGGGAACTTCTGCTGGGTTTTGGATTCAGGTCTTGTCGGTTCCCCGGCTGCCAAAATGACTTTTGTGAGGCAGATAAAACTTGGAATAGATCTGGTTCAACCTTTGCAGCCAGCTCCTACGCCTATGAAGTTTCTGAAACAAAACCCAGAGTCTCTGTGGGAAGGAAAAAAA
>VUYV01000081.1:3634295-3735685 GCA_008711295.1 Anarhynchus alexandrinus
CCGCCGTCCCGCCGCCGCCGCCGCCGCCCAACCGTGAGCGGCGGGAGACCCCTAGCGGCCACCGGGGGACACCGACCGGGACACCGGGCCCGGCCCCGGCTCCACCTGCCGCCCGCCCGCTGCTGCCCCCCCCTCCCTCCCCGGGGTCGGGGTCGGGGTCGGGGTCGGAGTCGGGGTCGGGGTCGTTCCCCCCCGCCGCCCGCTGAGCTCCGCCGCCCCGGCCCGCGGCGCTCCGGGCTCCCGGCAGCCGGAGGAAACTTCGAACAAAAATAAACGGTGAATTCCACCGTGGGTTGTCGCTCCGGGACCCTCCGGGTGTCTCCTCCGCTTTGCACCCCCCCTCTCCGCCTGCGCCCGGCGCTCCACAGGGACACGGCACAAAGGATCAGCCGGAGCCCCGTATCCCGCCCCCCCAAATCAAACCTTTAGCACCTCCGGTAATTAGCAGGCTGGGCCAATTAACACCGGGGCTGAGCATCCGTATCCGACGTCTCCCTCGGGGTTGGGAGGGTGTACGGATGCCCCAACCCGCGCGGCACCTCCCGTCTCTCCAGAGGGTCGGCGGGAGAGTTTGTTCTTTGGGCAGCCGCCATCACCCTTTGAAACTTTGAACGCTTCACTAACACTTGTTCTGAGTGCTGTTGGGAAGAGCTCTGGAGGCCTCTTGGCTTCTTCCCCTGTGGCATGTGCTGGTGGGCTTCCCTGTCCCAGTCCCAGTCCCGGTCCCGGTCCCTGTCCCCATCCCTGAAGCATCCCTGAGCCCCTGCTCCCTGAAGCATCCTCCTCCCCAGCCTGGCCCCATGCCCGTGGGGCTGCATGCAAAGCAGCAGGAGAGCAAAAGCTGAGGGGTTTCCTTCGAGGAAAACCCAAAAGTGGCCCTTAAAGGGTAGAAAGGCTGCGTTTGTGTAACTCCACACGTGGACGGCAGACGTGATGCTGCGGTGGCCATCCTGCTCCAGTTCCGGGGCACGTGCCTCACCCCATGGCTCAGGCACAAGCACGGTGCTTTTCCCAAAGCTCAGCCCAAGGCTGGGCCACACACAGTGTGAAGTGATACCACTTCACACTGAGCCTCCATCAGCAAGTGGCCGCTGCCGAGCCACCAGAAAGGCCAGCCTTACCGAAAACATGACTTTTCAGGAATCATAGAATCATAGAATGGTTTAGGTTGGAAAGGACCTTGAAGATCATCGAGTTCCAACCCCCCTGCCATAGGCAGGGACACCTCCCACCACACCAGGCTGCCCAAGGCCACGGCCAGCCTGGCCTTGAACACCTCCAGGGATGGGGCCTCAANCCTCAGCTCTCCTGTAGGTCCCCTTTAGGGACTGGAAGGCAGCAATAAGATCTCCCCGGAGCCTTCTCTTCTCCAGGCTGAATGGTCATTAAATGGTCAATGGCGTTGTGTTTGTTCACTCTAGGAATGAGAAGATGGAGGGAGGACATGGTAAGGAGGAAAGAAAGAGGCAGTTTTCCATGCTGGCTGGAAGCAGAGGGGGAAGCAGCATGTGCAGAGGGCAGCAAGGGAAGGTGCCACCAGGAGAGGTGCTGCTTCTCTGGAAGCTTTTCACTTTGAGGGTGGTGAGGCACTGGCACAAGTTGCCCAGAGAGGTTGTTGAGGCCCCATCCCTGGAGGTGTTCAAGGCCAGGCTGGCCGTGGCCTTGGGCAGCCTGGTCTGGTGGGAGGTGTCCCTGCCTATGGCAGGGGGGTTGGAACTCGATGATCTTCAAGGTCCTTTCCAACCTAAACCGTTCTATGATTCTATGATTTATGGGTTCTTTTACCTCCCTTGTCCTTCCTCATTCTCCACCCGTCAGCTGAGACACCCAGCACTTCGATAAAGCACTGCTCTTTCCTCCTCTTTGTCTCGTTTGAGCTCCAAGACTCACACGCTGATGTACAAACACGTGGATAACGTTGTATCCTTTGTTTTGTGTGAAGGAGAACTGGAAAAACTCACCTACAATACAAAGAGGGGTCAATTTGTTTTCCCACCGTAGAAAGTAATGTTTGTCCTGCCCTGCTTTTTTTTTTTTCTTGGAAGCCTGGAAGGATGACACAGGATCTTGTCAGATTGAGACAGAGGAGGAAAAAAGCAGGTGAAAATTGATTTGCAAGGAAGTTACTTAATCATATTTTTGTACTTTTGGTTGTCCCTCGAGCTTTTGTTTATGTCTGTGTACCTCATATATTTGGGAGACGCTTGAGAGACGCGACAGCCCTGTTGATGCATCAATTAAGGACCGCGCCGACAAGTGCCAAGCTCTTCGAGGTGCCCGATGAGCTCTCCGAGATGAGATTCAACGTTCCTGGAAAACAAACTTCAGAGGGAAAACAACTGTTGTGACTAGGATATCTTTTTTAGTTTTACCTGGAAATATAAAAAACACTTTGTCCTAGCAGCTATATATCATCAGCAACGAAGCAAGGGTGTCCTTTTATTTTTTCCACAGAAAGCCACTTCTGAAAGACTTAAGCATGGAGGAGGACAAGCAGAGTCTTGCATGTCAATGCCGTTGCACCCCCACTGATCTCCCCACGTCTACACAGAAAGATGCAGATGTGTGCACGCATGGCCACCTCTGAGCCAAGCCACAGCGTTGGGCAGAGCACTCGTGTCCTCCCTGCTGCAGCAGCTGTGCTGGACCCACAGCGCTCACAGCCCAAAAAACATCATCTCATGCAAGGCAGCACGACACCTCTCGGAGATGAAAGCTGCCAGAGGCACCTGCGTGGCGTTTGGGGATGGGGACGTGCTGGCAGCTCTGGGGCAACGTCCGTCAGCTCCTGCGAGGGGGTCCTGAGGGTCTGACAGGGGACAGGCAGGGGGACCGGTGCAGGGACAAGCTTGTGGTGGGTTCTATAGACTGTCCCCAAATCAACAGTGCCGAAAACTGTGAGAGCCCATCAGCTGAGCCGTGGAAGGGATGCAAAGAGGCAGAAGTGTGGGAGGGATGTGGAAACCAGGAGAGGATAAGACAGCTGAGGGTATTGCAAGAAGGTGTGACCAAGACATGATCTCCACACGAATACCATGACCCAAAAAGTGTATGTGTGAGACTGGGTGAACTGGGAGAAGAAAATAAGTCGCTGAAGGGTTGGTCTGTGCAAAGTTGCCACCTCTGCCTCCATCCCTGAGCTGCTGAGGAGCGTGCTTAGGGGGAGCGTTGCAAAGTAGGTGCTCACCACCCGTCTTCCAGCATCGGAGGGACAGGCTGGAGAGCCTGATGGACCCCTCTGCTCCAGCACAGCCTTCTCCTGGGTGGGTATCGCACCCCCTTACAAACCCCGGGACTCTGGTCAAGGAGGAGCAGGGAAACGCCGTCACTTGAGACGAACAGAGCCAGACTGCAGGGGAGATGGCAGCGGGTGAGGCTCAGCCTGCATTGCGAGGGGATGCTGGGCTCCTCGTTAGCTCCACGTTTTCCTTTCCTCTCCCTGCTGGTGTGAGAAAACGCACGCTGCATTTGTTCGGCTGCCAGGAGTATGGCAGCTCCAGCACCATCTTGTTCGCTTTGCTGTGTGTCTTTTCCCACAGCATTGCTTTAAATAATGAAGGGAGTCATGATCCACCAGCTGGATTAGACGTTATGAACTTATCTGGCTCAAATTCAATGGTGATATATTTGGTCTCATTATTTTATGCACAAATGCCACAAAACAGCACAAGATTTTTAATTCTTTTTCCTAAATACTCTTTTTCTTTTAGCACTGACATTTCTCTTATTTGCATTAAGATTTGCACTGAACAGTCTGTGCCAGACCAAATTTGTCAGCTACTTCTGCTTTTGTGGCTGGTTTGTTCCAGGAAATCAGGGTTGGAAATTGTGTCCCCTGACCTCGGGGCTGGGCCGGCAAGTGTTCCCGAGGTGGGGAACATCACCTTGCGTTCATGGACCTGCTGTCAGAAGGAGTGGGGGCACCAGTGAGGGCTGCTGGGGCCACGGCCAGGACATCCGTTGAGGAAAATGGAAACCGAGGTCCTCATATGGTACGACTTTTAGCAAGCATCTGAGCTGTAGTTTCCCCAGCTGTATGGGGAAGATAATAATATTCAGCCTGCTTTATCAAGCACTCGGAGGCTTACGAGACTTTTATTAAATGGAGATCTAGATGGGAATGGTGGGAAGTGCTGTTATCTGAACTGTGCCCACGCTCTTGCTGTTTGCGGCGGAGGTACTCAACCCGCTGGGCGCAGGGTGATGGATGCGACGGGGCAGGGAGGCAGCTGCACTTGCTGTGGAGCGCAGGACTTCGCACCCCCTGTGGTGGGAATCGGCCTCCCTTGTCACCCGGGAGCCAGAGACGGGGGAGGTTTTGCGAGGGAGGGCAGAAACTGCCTGCAGAAGCCAGAGGTACCGAGGGGATCGGAGGTCTGGGGTGGATGCTTTGAGCACAGAAAGATTAGAGGGCAGAAGCCTTCGCTGTGGTTACTTTGAGCTTGCAGCGCTACGGATCCAACAGAGTTTGGCCCTACCTGAGAAGCATGAAATTGCCTCAGACCAGGCTCTCGTGTCCTGCTATTCCAGCAAAGTAAAATAAAAAATTCACAAAGAGATGCGAGCCGTCTGGGGTGGTAATGCCCATCAGCTTCAGAATTATGATTTCTCTGTGATAGAAGTGCAAGAAAGAAGGGTGTTGTATGGGATGCTTTACCCAGTCATCCTGGCAAGATCCCACCGTGTTAAAATTCAATTCAACCTTCAGGCAACGCGCTCCTGCTCTGCCTCCGGAACCAGTCAATGTCTGCTCTGGGTATTTCATCTAACAACCCAGAGAAAAAGGGAGATTAGAGAAGCAGCAACTTACAATGTTTGGAAAAAAAGGGTCTTTTTTCTTCCTCCCCTTTTGTTTTGTGTTTCATATAGACTTAGGCCAGTACGTGCCATTGTGCTGAGTCTGCTATTTGAAGTAGTTGCTGAAAAGTCAAGACCAAGTTTGGGAGCATCTGGAAAAAACATGAACACAATGAATCTGAGAAGCAAAATCAGGTTCTCCCCATTTTGTTTTTCATTAAGCAGAGAAAGGAGAGCGCTCCGTGTATTCAGCCATTCAAGGGCGATGTACTCAGATACCGTCTGGGTGAGCCCAAGCATTGCTCTGCAAATATTGACAGTCTCTTCGTTTAAGCAAGAGCTCTCAGACTCTAATTTTAAGTGCTCATTTTGTGTATTTGTCAATAAAAGTCATGCAATTAGGGGAAGAGCAAGCCCACGTGTGTTTGGTGTCTCTTCCAGGCATTTCCGCCCAACGCTGTGAAGAACCTACTCATGACACGGCTGCACCGTTGCTGTTGTCAGAGCTGAGCCTCCTCCCCAACAGTTTTAATCTTTCATACAAATCCGATGATTTAAGGTGAATTTTAAAAGCGCCTTCATTTTTTTTTTTGTTAAATTTTGCTAATATTTCAGTCTTTAGCAGGCTCAGGAACATTTTACAGCCTCATAAAAATGCCTGCAGGGCTGAAGAGCTCTTCTCGAGGCAGTCAGCGCCGTTCCCAGGCACTTCCCAGGCTGAAACGACACGTTAGGATCTCCTGAACTCACAGCGGAAACGCTCCCAGCTCAGGGGCAACACGCAGTAACCAGTTGGTTGCCTACAGTTTAAGAACATTACGGGAAAACTCAGGGCAGGAAGGCGATAACGCCTCTTTCTTGCAATTCAATCAGGAAGTAGGATTTAGGAAGCTGGAGTGTATTTCCACCCGTGCGCCCCACACCCCCCCCGCCCAAAATGCGCTCAGGACGTGGGCGTTAGTCCCGCAAAATGCACCACTGGATCTTTAATGGCCGCAGGTGGCCGGGATTTCGCCTACCCATCGTTGGCAGGCAGTTCAATAAAAGAAAGGCTCATGTGCTCTCTCTGCTGGGACGGTCCCTAACCCCATGGCTCCTGACGTAAATCACAGCCCATCTGTGCGCTAAGATGGCCCTCTCTCTTTCCCTGGGCTACGGAAACGAGAAACAATAAGTGGACCCTCCGAGCTGAAAGGACCCAGGGCCAGCGCTTACTCCTTAATGCCATTATACGAAGCGAGAGGCAAAGGTTTCAGGAGCACTTTAAAACCGTCAGATAATCGATGCGGAGGCCAAGCGGCAATGGTGGGGTTCGCGGCTGAACGGATAAGGTGTCGCATCGTGTTTGACCTATTTCACAACATAAGCATCACTTCTGCCCCAGTTGTCTTTTTAAAAGATATCGCTGGATACCGCTACCGCTGGAGAACAAGTCTTTCACTGAGGTGTTAAATGGGCGCCATCGGGGGTTAAATTAGCAAGCCCCGGTGTAATTCTTTTGTAATATCTCTTTAACGTTGAAAACAATAACGAACGGTCCCACAGTTGCACAGGGCAGACTGTCAGCGGGCTCCTGGCTTTCGCATGCCCATGGGTACCCCCAGCTAGCATCAAGCACTTTTCGGTCCCTCTCAGGCAGCCTCACCCCTACAGGGGAAACAGGGCAGCATCTCCCATTCCTGCCCTCCTGCGGTTGCTCCAGGCTGACTATTGCCAAATTCAGGACCCCATCAACCTGCCGGGCTGGAGGAGACAGGCAAAGCAGGCAGGCACCACACCGTAGGAGTGCGATCAGCCTCGTTCGCCTTCTAAAATAAGCCCATGTTATGAGAAAAACAAAGCCGTGCTGAGGGTATTTGCGTGTTAGGGGTCCTGCCCCGAAGAGATGCGTTGGCTCACAAGTCTCCTGTCCCACCACCTGTGGGAGGTCAGCCCCAAATGCCATCGCATGCCACGGCGAAGAAGTTGCTAGACTAGGAGACTCCTCCAAAAGCCCTGTACAAGATCTATAAGGTCACTAGGTCAACAAAGGGGTAGAAAATGAGGATTTGGCCCAGATAAATCTGGGGAGAAGGCAAAAGCAGCCACAAAGGACACTTTTCCAGGCTGCCCCAGTACCTGAACCTGTGGCACTCCAGTACGTGACTGCCCCCAGTTTTGCGTGTTTCAGTGTATAGGAGCACACAGCTGTTAGATGGTTCTTGTTCCCGGTAAGGGTACAGGTCTGCCTGGTGTGAAATACAGGCGCGTGCAAGAGCGGGACCATCCCTGACATGGCACAAAGTGTCTTTCACTGCTGGGACTCCATGCACCAAATAATTTCCTCCTCTGGAAGCTGATCTTACACTCTGCTTCCAGGATCCTTTGCTGCGAGGCAAAGATGACACCCGAACCGGGATATTTAGAAACAGAGGCAGCAATTTGTATCTCTCCTTTAACGCCCACAGCCAGCCCCCCGTGTGCTGGGTTGAAACACAGAAGAAGTAGCTTGGATCCTTGTCTGGTGCTTAGTGGTCTCTGCTCCCTTCATTACTGGGCAGAAACACAGACATTTTGGCTATACGCTGTTTCAGCTCTGCGTCGGATTCATAGCCAGGGGGGTTGGAAGTGCCTCAAGAGGACTTCCAGTCTATCTTAACCCCTCACACAGTGATGAAGATGGCAGGAGGGAGCTCCTCCTGCTTTTGGGTTTATGCACCTCTGAGTCCTGTTCTCCTGTGCCATCCAGGCCCAGCAGCTCAGTACATCTCAGTACCGTACATCTCAGTGCAGCTCAGTACATCTCTGATGTCCCGTAAACTCCTCGAGTATGGGGCTTGTGCTGAGTTCTGTGCTCAGGACGCATGGGCCCGTGTGGATTTCAAAGCAGAGAAACGCGTTTCAGTCCCCGCATGGAGAAACTCATGGAAATTTCAGATTCAATTTGAAATGAATTACAAATAGTTACTGCTGGGCAGCTGAATGTATGAAGCTCAGGTCCCTACAAATGTGTGTCCTGCTCCTGGATTACTCCATGTCTAATGTGATCCCTTCAGCAATTTCATAGAATCATAGAATGGTTTAGGTTGGAAAGGACCTTGAAGGTCATCGAGTTCCAACCCCCCTGCCATAGGCAGGGACACCTCCCACCAGACCAGGCTGCCCAAGGCCACGGCCAGCCTGGCCTTGAACACCTCCAGGGATGGGGCCTCAACAACCTCTCGGGGCAACCTGGGACAGTGCCTCACCACCCTCACAGTGAAAAACTTCTTCCTAATGTTCAATCTAAACCTGCCCTCTTCCAGTTTGAAGCCATTCCCCCTCGTCCTATCACTCCATGCCCCAGTAAAAAGTCCTTCCCCAGCTCTCCTGTAGGCCCCCTTTAGGGACTGGAAGGCCACAAAAAGATCTCCCCGGAGATTTTTTTTTTTTTCTCTTGCAATTTGTTTTGCTCTTGCAATGCTGAACCTGACCTCCTGCAAGTCCAGGTTTGTCTTTTCTTCTGGGATGCTTGTTGGCACAAAGGAACTGAACTGCAGAGACTGAACGTCTTTGAGAACATCACCTTCATCAAGCTGGTCTGAAAGTTCAAGAGAGGGAGCTAACAGAATGATCACCTAGGCCTTATTTCCACATGAAACAAGGCTAAAGAAAACGCCACAGACTAAAATTTATGGAAGCCTCTTTCAGCTTTATGAGGGTCCCTTGTCTGTCATCCCCGATATGGCCAGTTGGTGCTCTGGTGAGAGCGCCTCTGTCTTCCTCACAGGAGCGTGCCAGACTCCAAGTGCCATCCCCCAGCACTAAGATAGTCTCGGTATTTAGACTTCCTCCCCAGCCACCATGTGTTCCCAAGGGGGACCTTCATCTTATTTTAGAGTTGCAGACCGATTCGATACGCTTTTCAACTCGCTTCCAGTTTCCAGGTCCTTTCCCCTCTCCGCCACAACCGAAAAGCCAGACAGGTTTCTCTGGGGTGGGACCTGACTTCTTGCGCCCCTCATTCGCTCCTGCTTCTGCCTCGCCGATCCCCCTCCAGCACGGAGCTATTATCCCAGCATCTTTCTTTTCTGTGACAAGGGCAGCATATGTCTGGATCTGCAATTACAAGTTGTATCTTTGTGAATCGCCAAGAAATGAATACTCCTTGATCCAGCCCATGTGTTGCTTCTCCCCCCCGGTGCCAGAGCATACGATTCGAACAAGGCACCTCGGCAGAGGAGAGCTCTGCTCAAAGTGACGCTCGCGCGTGAGAGCCCAGAGTCACGCAGTGCTGCTCCTCTTCCTCTCTTCAAGTGATAAATAGGTCCAGGCTGACATCCTCCTTCGCGTTTTTTGCTACTGCAAGGGTAGGTAGCCCTTCTTGGGGCAGCGGTGGCTTGTCCCCGGCGTTAGGAGAGGCCATGGGTGGCAGCACCTCCAGGTGCGACGGGGCGGCTGTTGGCGTCAGCCCGTGCAGAGCTGCGGGACCCGTTCTGCCTGGGTGAGCCTCTAACAGGAGTTTTCCCAGCGCCGCTGTTTACGTTAAACCGCTCACTCTGTTATCTTCCAGGGGGAAATTATTTTCTTTTTGATACACCACCCCCCCACCCCACCCCCGCCCCGCTGAAGAACATTAATGCCATTAAAATAATAAGAGATTTAGCGCATCCCTTTGTTTATACAGTGGCATGCCACAGTGACAGGCACAATATAAATAGCTAAACACTGAGATAACCAAACACTTAGGCTGATGAAAAACCCCCAGCATTTTTCCCATTCCAAATTCTTTAGAGTAATCTGATTTGACCTCCAGCACAATGCATACTTTAATGATGCCTGAATAATGACCGGGCAAGGAATTAACTCCCACAGTGGGTTAACGCACTCACTTTCACCCAGAAGACCTAGGCTCAAATCCCAAATAAATCGAATGGATTTGGTGAGCTCATTCCAGTTCCTCACGGTCCTTTGTTCACACCCCGCGATGTGACAGAGCCGGCGGCCCCCCCGCCTGCCTCCTGCCGAGAGGGGCCGGCGTTTGGGGAACGGCGTTTGGGGAACCGGGATGGTGTGGGTCAGGGGGGACGTGCCTGAGCAAAAACCGGCAAGTCCCTCTAATCCCGGGACGTCAGCCGCTGAAGCACCAGGGTTGGGGCTGGGAGGGCTTTCATAGCCCTGCTGGATGTCAGATGTTGGCTGCTGTCAAGCACCTTGATGTCAAAAAAACCCTGGTTTTAACTGTGTAACATACAGTTACCCTAAGATACCATAAAATACCCTAAGCGTGACCAACCACGGATTTGTCTCTCTGGGCTTATGAGTGGGAGAGCGAACACAATTCACTTAGCCTACGGCAGGGTCGAGGGAGGTCATCAGTGGGTGACTGTGCTGACAGCGTTTTATGTGTCCTACGAAGGCAGCAGTGTCAGTAGGGCATGACAAAACCCCGCACCTGTCAAACAGGGAACTCGGAGAAAAAAAAACCATTCTTCTGGTGTCTCGTGTTTTCTGCATTTCTTTTGTGCTTGTTGCTAAGGGCACTCGGACAGCAATGGGAACCTTTGAGCGGTGTTTCCAAATCCCCTTACCAAAAGCTAGATGCCTGGCACCCATACCGGAGCCCACAAACGACGTCGGTGAAAGCCAAAGTGCTCAGCGGCTACGAATATTACATCACTCCTGCCTAGACGCTCTGCTTCGGGTAAACAAATTGAAAGGCTGCTTTGTTTTCTTCTATTTTTTTTATTTAATTTCTCCTGCTAAGAGCATACCCAAAGCACAGCCAGTAACACCACAGACAAGCGCCGTGGAAATAACCGAGCCAGAATATTCTATTATTTTACCTTTCAACACGTGGGCAGCAAAACCCAAAGGTTGATGAAACAAAGCACATGTATCCATGCAAATATAAGTGGCATTAAAAAATACCGTGCGGGTAGCGCTGCATCCCAAAGAAGACAGGAAGAGAAACATACTTCAAAAGTTTTCCAGGAAGCCTCATTGAGCGCGTAAATCTGCAAGGACTAAGTGCTTTTTAAGAGATTGACACAGACAAGTTTTAACAGGTTGTAACTGTGTTTTTCTTTTCCTCAAAGTGCCGTTGACTGCAATCCAGAGGTGCACAGCGTGACGTGGAGATAGCTTGTGACAGCTGAGGAGCAGCAGTTGGTAAAATTCTGGTCGCGCCAGTGTCCATGGGAGCTTGTGCCATCGTCTAAATAGTGATGTGATGTCATCCCGCCTTTTCCAATTCTTGATGCGCCAGTCTTTTTTGATGCCGCATGGTACTGAAATACTCCGAAAATAGTTTAGGTTTCAGTTAGGAAATCGGAGGAGCGTTGCTGGTACCGAGCAGGATATCCTTCCTGTGCTGGCTTGATAGAGGGAGGCTTTATTTCACATGCGAAACATACGGGACAAATCAATGCAGCTGAATTATGGAGACCAAATGACGGCTACCAACTTCAGCAGGCGCAGTCCTTAGCCTTTGTAGCATCAATCCTATTTATTAGCAGTGGCGGGGAGGGGCGGCTGACAGCTCCTTCCAAGCTGCTGCTCAGCGGTGAGTGCCTTCTGGGCTTAGCTCAGTATTTGTGAGCTGCACCTGAGGCACAGATGCTGCGTGCCCAGGTCAAACGAATGCTCTGAGCCTGTTACGGGTGGTTAAGCTGAGGCACAGAGGGATAACATTGCTCCTCAACGTGATCCATGCCATGTAAGGCACTGGCCCAGGTTGCCCAGAGAGGTTGTTGAGGCCCCATCCCTGGAGGTGTTCAAGGCCAGGCTGGACGTGGCCTTGGGCAGCCTGGTCTGGTGGGAGGTGTCCCTGCCTATGGCAGGGGGGTTGGAACTCGATGATCTTCAAGGTCCTTTCCAACCTAAACCGTTCTATGATTCTATGATCTCCAGGAGGAGTCTCTGTCAGGGAGCAGAGCAGGAAGGAGGTCTCGGTGGACCAGCACCCTTTTCCTACCTACTAAGCACCCATGGCTCGTGCCTTAGAAGAACAGGGAACCTCATGCTGTCTCTCCAGGTATGGAAAACCATAGAATCATAGAATCATAGAATGGTTTAGGATCCTCAAGGACCTTGAGGATCATCGAGTTCCAACCCCCCTGCCATAGGCAGGGACACCTCCCACTAGACCAGACTGCCCAAGGCCACGTCCAGCCTGGCCTTGAACACCTCCAGGGATGGGGAGGTGCCCATGTCCATCCCATCACACCTCACTGCCCTAAACCAGCACAGCCAGTCAGTTACAGGCGGGAAGTGGGAGCAGACAACCGCTGAGGCAGGCAGAAACGGTGGCAAAACCCAAGTGGATCCACAACCACCACCACCACCTTCCAGGTACCTCGGGAGGGAAAACTCAGCCGTCTCAGGAATCCACAGCAGCTCCCGGGAAATGAGTGACGTAAGCCAAAGAAGGCTGCAGCAGCAAAAGGTGCAAGAGCTTTGGAAACGTCCTGCAGCCCTGTGGTGGCTGGACGGGGTCAGCCTGGTCCCCGGCAGCGCAGCCAGCGAGGGGACAGAAAGGAAAGAGGCTGGCAGAGGGCACGCTGCCACCGTGCACGGTCTGCTCCTGCCGGACAAGGGTGGTGAGGCCATGAAAGAGCATGGTGAAATTAATGAAAATTTAGTTAAAAAGTAAAAATTTTACCAAGTGAAATTAGCGCTGAGGGACACGGCTTAGTGATAACGTGGCAGTGATAAGTTAACGGTTGGACTCGATGATCTTAAAGGTCTCTTCCAACCCAAACAATTCTGATTCTGTGCTTCTGTGAGATTAATCTCGCTCGGTACACCTCGGCACACGCAACGGGGGCTCACGCTCCTGCAGAGGCCGGGGGTCAGGAGTAAGAAGGTCTTTAAAAATGTTTCCGTGTCAGGAGGTCTTTGCAGCATTGGGCAGCTTGGGCAAGCCAAGGTGGAGCAGAGCCCCTGCAAACCCCTGGGCAATAGGTTCGTAGAGGGGTTTTCGAAAGCTCTGCCTCCCCAAGGGATTCCTGGAGGCCACCGTGGCTGGGCAGGCAGGTAGCCGGTGAGCCGTAGCCCTCGGCCCGTGCCCGCCGGGGCAGAGCATCGCACCCCCAGGAGACACACACGCCGGCACTGTTTGTGCTTGCGCTGTGTACACACATGAATTTAAAGCGTCTCCCCCGGTTTCTCTGCAAATTGCTGCATTCAGATGAAGTGGCAGCTGCTGTAATTAAGACACAGTTAATTACAGATCCCCTTAATTGCGATGATAGGATTTTGTCAATTTGGTAAATAAGAATTGTTAGGTTTCTTCCGGCAAGCGCAGCCTCAGCGCGGCTCAGCCGCGGCTCCCTTTGTCTCCTGGCAAGCGGCGAGCCGCCCGGCGCTGGGATGGGGTGTCCGGCTGCTCACGGGGGGTAAAGGTGCTCGTTTCGGCTTGTCGGCAAACTTCAGCTCTCCGGCTGCCTCCGTCCGAAAAGCCTTTGCAGAGGGCAGCGCCCAAAGGGAAATGTTTAGCGAGAGCTTCAGTGCAAGTGAGGTGTTGGGAAACTTCAGGGGGGGGTAAGTGGACACGAAAGAGGGAAATCTTCTTGCTCCTTTTCTTTATTTAAGAAAGAAGAAGATAATGGGGATGAGTTGGATTTCTTACAATAAGGAATGAAATCTCCCACTCGCCTGCTACAGGGCGCAGACCACGGCCGTAAGCAGGACCAGTGTCGCAGGCAAGCGGCTTTTAAATTCCAGCTCTGCCCTCAGGAAAGAGTATAAAAATAACTTTGCAAGTTTACTTTATTTACTGTGTCTAATTTTCTCCCTTACTGACTGTGCTGAATTTGTAGATTGCTCTTTGTCTTCTAAACCACCAACCCAGCAAAGCCCGGCGCTGCACCAGCCCTTTCCACCTTTCGCCCCACCGCTTGCGGGCTCCTCTTCCAGGGACAAGTCTCCACCTGCGCCAAGAGCGCCGGGTGGACACTACTTTGCCTGAGGGGAGAAAACAAGAAGACAGGAAGGTTGCAGGACTGAATCTGACCATCGGCGCCTAGATGAGAGCTGAAGTGGGGTCCCGTGGGGATGGCCAGAGCCTGGAGCCAGCCAGGGGGTCAACGTGAAGAAAAGTCATCTTTCTACCCTGCTGTGGAGTCCGCTTGGTAGCGAGGCGAGCAAGAGAGAACACGTGTGAAACACGTATGTCATTCTTTGAATCACTTGTCAGTGATTCAGTAGGCAGAGCCGTCATCCATATTAATTAATGAATTGCGGTTGACTGAACAAGTATGTTCAGGGTGTTCTCACACAGAACATTCAGCACAAAAAATCACCCGATTAAAAAAGATTACGTAAAATCACTTTACTCTTATTCATTATTTATTATTAAGTTACAGTTGGCTAGAAATCAATGAAAATATCATTTGTATTTGCCTCCCAATTCCTTATCCTATAGGCAAACTCAATGTTTCTTCTCATGGGAAGTGGCAAACGCCGCCTCTAGGCTGCGGCAACACCCTGGGGCTGGCTGAGTGCGAACTTACCCGTTGTGGTTGAGTGCCATCGCCCTCCCTGGCAGTGCCTCCACCGCTTCCCGGACTCTTCACTGGGCCGAGTCAACCTGCTGAACCCGCGGGCACCTTCTCACTTATTTTTCACTGGTTCGTTTTCTGCCTATTTAGCGAGGGGAACTGGTTTGGCACAAGGCTCGGCAGTCACGAGGTGAAGATCAGGACGTTTTCTTCATAGCATTAGCAAACCACTGGTATCAGCTCATATGGTGACACGTTTGGACTTGCAGGATGTTTTCATAAGCAAACGAAGGAATGTGGTCTAGAGAAAACAGCTTTGGGGTAGGTGCAGAATTGGTCAGGGGAAAAAAAATCACACCCCGGAAAGTGGTTCACCATCAAACCAGCAAGATGTATTCAGTGAACAGTTCCTGCTTCCATACAACTCAAATTTTTCATTGGTGAAGTCAGTGATGGGATAGAGAGTGTAATTAGTAAATGTGCAGGTGATGCAAAGCTGAGAGGAACCAAAAGTACATTAGAAAACAGCATAACACTTCAAAATTATTTTAACAAATCAGACCAATGGTCTGAGAAAAATAGGCTGAAATGCAGTAAGGCTGTGGGCAAGTTTCTACGTGTAAGCAAAAAAAAATATCAATAGAGCAAATGCAAAATGGACCAAATTTGAGTCAGCAAAGCTATGCTATTGGAAAGATGGGAAATATCATACCAAGATCCATAATTAGATTTCCTGATGCAAGATACATGAAGTCACCCATCCTTTCTGCTCAGCACTGCAAACATCAGGGAATGAACTGTGACCGCGTTCAGGTCCCAACTCCCCAGGGACAGAGAAAAAACTCAAACCAACAGCCTTGGAGATTTCTAAAAGTGACCTCCAAGTGATGCTTCAGAGATTAGTCGGCCTGAGGAAAAAACCAACCACGACATAGCAAATACCCAAAACATTGCTGCAGAGAAAAAGGGGATAATCTGTCCTCCCTGTCCAACAGGCCACTGAAGAACATGCTTAAATTGCAGCAGGAGGGGTCTGAGTGGATGGCAGGAGAAACTTTCTAATGGTGAAACACCGGAGCAGATCATTTGGGAGGCTGTGAAGCCTCAGAGTAGGAGGTCTGGCAAGTGTCTGTCTGCATCAGTGAAGGCAGAGTCCCTCCTCGCATCCCAGGCCCCACTGACGAGAGGGCCCTCACGGTCCCTCCTGGCTCCAGGGGTCTGCGTGGCAGACAGCAAGCAAAGCTCTTCCTTCTTCCCTGCCCCACCTCATCTTTCCTGAACTCTCCCTATTTCGGTGCCAAGATGTAGGTCGCAGCTCATGTGACAGAAGGGTGCATAAAAAAAATCCAGACTCAAATTACGCCTACGTTTCTAATTCCAGAAAGGTTAAAGAAAGCTTTACCTTCTGTCTACAGCAAGTGAGATGCATTGGAGACCATGTCCAATAAACCATCGGAAAAAGGTTTACCCTTAAAGATCCAACCCTGGACCCGTTCCCCCTGCGTCAGATCTTCTTGTTTGTTTTCTCACCCTTTGACTCTCTTCTTGAAACTTCACCACCATCAGGAGATGCTCCTACACTCAGATGGATGAGTAACCTGAGGACTGCGCAACCCGAGATGCCGCAGCCTAATTTACCAAAGTGCAGCGGCGCTGAGGACGGTGGCCCGGGTGTGCGGGGGCACAGGTTTCCAAGCCCTTTGCTGACAGATCAGCTTTTCCCCTCCCCTCCCTCGCTCTTGCTCTCCCTTAGGCTCTCATCTTCAGTAGGACACCACTCCTTCGTTTTACTGTGTAGATATTGCGAGTAAATTGGCCCCAACAGCACTCCAAAACGCACCCACGAGGCCGAGGGGCGCTCCCCGGCCAACGCCAGGGGTGGCTCCTCCATTCCGTCACAAAGCTGGGCTCGGTGAGGCAGAAGGACCTGCTCGCAGCAGCTTCGTAGTTGAGGGGGAGCTCGGGCAGACGGCCCCCGGGGCTGCGCCTGCAAGTTTTGCCGGGCCTCATCCGCCTTCCGCCATTTACCTCAACCCGTAACCCCGCTGCGGGTGGACCAGGCGAGGTAAGCTCACGCTGCAGCCTCAGTCTTTGCCCAACCCATAAACAGAAATACCGCCGAGTTCAATAAACTTTGCTGGTACAGGCTGCCTCGGGTTTGGAAAGCAGATTGGATTTCATCCTGGAAAAGGAATCCTTTTTTCACTGTGTTGAGTTAGGTAAGTTAAAAAACCATATTAGGGTATTTTTAAATGACTGATTATTTCAATTTCACCTCTCCTATGAGGAGAGGCTGAAAGAGTTGGGGCTGTTCAGCCTGGAGAAGAGAAGGCTCCGGGGAGATCTTGGTGTGGCCTTCCAGTCCCTAAAGGGGGCCTACAGGAGAGCTGGGGAAGGACTTTTTACTGGGGCATGGAGTGACAGGACGAGGGGGAATGGCTTCACACTGGAAGAGGGCAGGTTTAGATTGAACATGAGGAAGAAGTTTTTCACTTTGAGGGTGGTGAGGCACTGTCCCAGGTTGCCCAGAGAGGTTGTTGAGGCCCCATCCCTGGAGGTGTTCAAGGCCAGGCTGGCCGTGGCCTTGGGCAGCGTGGTCTGGTGGGAGGTGTCCCTGCCTATGGCAGGGGGGTTGGAACTCGATGACCTTCAAGGTCCTTTCCAACCTAAACCATTCTATGATTCTATGATTATTATTTAGCACAAAGCAGGTAGATTACAGATGGCCCCACAATTTTAGTTGTACGGCTGTAGCATTTGAATATATGCCTTTCCCTCGTCCCTCACAGGCTTCCTGCAGGCCTCTACATGAATCATTTAGCTTCTGTCTTTGGCTCTCCCCTTCCTACCGGGCTTTATGTCCCTTGGCTGGTAAGACCAAAGCCACCTGAGTTCACAGCGTGCTGAGTTTTCTAATACATCAGGGTCTCAAAAGCTTCTGAGACTTGTAACTGAAGTTTTACGTGCAAAGTTACAATAGAAAGCTGTAACCCAGGCATCCAAACCGCGAATTTTAAAAATACTCCTGGATGTACCCAGGATTGAGGATAGATTCTGAGATGGGAGCCTTTGGAGCGTACACCAGGACACAGGCAAGCAGGCCGAGGTTGGGAAGAAAGCTTGTCAAATTCTGTGGTCGGCACGGTCGCTACTGGCACTCTCTCAGGTAGCCGGGTTGGCAACCTGACCGCAGTTCCCGCTGGAGGTAGGAAGACGCAATGTCCCCCATTTCCCAAAGATGAGGGATGAGGAACGCTTCCCGCTGAAGCCATGCCAAGGGTAAAAATTGGAGGAGGAGAAGAATCACCCCCGGGGAGAGGAGAGGAATCTCTGTTGGTGCTGCTGACTATGATGAGGACAACAGTTGTGCAGAACTGGCTGACAGGGATATGGAAATGTTGGTAAATATAACAGTGATTCTCAACAGCTCATATTGTGTGTGAGTGTTGGAGTTGTCACTTTTGTATGTTGTATAGCTACATTTTCCAAGATTGACTGAAATTATCTAAAGCATGAAAATACATTCTTTTGTAGACTGAATTGGATAAGGAGTTTTTACATCGTGCTCCACAACTAACTGGAAGATGCAATGGTCTTAGTCTTAGGGGGAAAAAAAAAAAAATCTAACTGTGGATGTATTCAAGGAGTTTCTAAGGTGGCTGTGTTCAGCCTGGAGAAGAGAAGGCTCCGGGGAGATCTTAGTGCGGCTTTCCAGTCCCTAAAGGGGGCCTACAGGAGAGCTGGGGAAGGACTTTTTACTGGGGCATGGAGTGACAGGACGAGGGGGAATGGCTTCAAACTGGAAGAGGGCAGGTTTAGATTGAACATGAGGAAGAAGTTTTTCACTGTGAGGGTGGTGAGGCACTGGCCCAGGTTGCCCAGAGAGGTTGTTGAGGCCCCATCCCTGGAGGTGTTCAAGGCCAGGCTGGCCGTGGCCTTGGGCAGCCTGGTCTGGTGGGAGGTGTCCCTGCCTATGGCAGGGGGGTTGGAACTCGATGATCTTCAAGGTCCTTTCCAACCTAAACCATTCTATGATTCTGTTCAAAACATTAGTCTAAGATTTCTGGTGAGAACTGATTTTAACATCAAACTCCTGGAGCTGCAATATTAATTCACACTCCAGTGAAGTAGTTGCCATGGAGTGGCCAAAACATAATCCACCGACTCTGATGGGCAACAAAATACAGAAAACATCTACTTTGTTTTGCAAATACTCGTGAGTCACTGTTTTATACACAGCAGCCAAGTTTCATTCCTCGGGAGGTAGAATAAATTATTAGTTAATTGTGACAAACGAGCAGACCATCAGACTCGCTGGTGTAATGAATCAGTCTGCAGAGAAATTCTGCTTTGAGTCACAGAACAGCACACTCTTATCCTGAATTATAAAAGTCTGTTTAAACAAGTTAACTGGTTCCTGCATTCGCGTCTACTCTAAGAGCTGCCACTAATATTGCGCAACTCATTCCAGAAACTCCCGTCTCTCTGCAAAACGTAATGTTTTGTTGAACCTTCGCTTTCACGTGCATACACTGGTTCTTTTCTTCCTGGGGGATTCCTAATAGGTACGCTATCCCATAGCAGATTTTGCTACAAAATGGAGATTAATACATTCAAGCCATGTAAGCAAGACATTTTAGGTCCATCAGCAGCTCCTTAGTAAAAAAAAAATAATAATGTTTTACATTGTTTGTAGGAATTTGGCATGTTGTACTCCGAAAAGAAACTAAGGGAGTTTATAGATCCTGCACCGATCTTGCCACCGGGGTAAGCCTCTTGAACCACACGGCACACATTATGCACACAGGTCAGGCTATCAGTTAGTTGTATAAAAAAAATTTGCTCTAGACTCTTAACATTTCAGAAGGGTACTTTGGGGGGGTGGGGTGGGTGGAAGGTCTTAAATAAATAAAAAGCATTCACCTGCACAAAGCCACTTTTTTTTTTAAAAGATACAGGATTTTGCCTTGTTATCGAGGTCATTCCCTTATTTGCTTCTAAGTTCTGTACTGGGTCAAAAATACTTCTTTTCCGTAACTGCCATACCAAAAAAAAAATTGCTTTTCCAACAGCTTGGGTGGGATTCCTGCTCTCTAGTCTCCTGCTTGTACCTTCACCATTTTCTACTCCCTTCCTTCGTCAGCTCAGTTGTTCGTCCTGGAAAGGATGTCTGTGGTTTCTACCCGGGGCAAGTAGGACGGGTCCACAAGGCACACGCATCCGGAGGAGCTCCAGGGTAAGCTTGTGTGTCAAAGGAAACCCGTTAGACCTGCGGAACAAGCCTTGCTCTTTTATCCCTACTGCAGGCAACGTTGCAACAATTTCTAATGATTTTTTTATGGCTTTGGCCTAAAAGAAGAACAAGAGAATGCAGGCAGAGTAAACCAAAACTACATCCAAAAGTTTTCGGGCATACCAGGAGCGCTGCATGACCTGAAATTATTACATATATCAGAATCTAGAATGGAAATTGTTTTAAAAATATGCTGGGGTTTTTACCTCCCTATGAAAATTTATTGTACTGCACATCAACTTCAAAATGTTTAATTTAAAAAAAAAAATTAAAATGTTGTAGGCTATTTCTGTTGGAAAGTGAAGGCTTTAAAAATTCTAGTAATATTAAAGTAATGCAGTTAGTCGCTCGACTGCAAGAGGCACAACCCTTATCGTGCTAATTACAAGTCAGATGGAGCCAATCGTACAATACTGAATTATTAAGGTCTTACTGTACATTCTCAGGCTGTTAATATCTATTAGATTACAGCTGCATTATACCGAGTGCTCATTTCAGCAGGAGATTAGAAAGTACATTTATAATGCTGGCTACCCTTTGGGTGGATCATGGTATTTACATACCATATGTCAGCATGAGATTACAGAATGATTTATGCTTTTTGCCCAGACCTTTCAGTAAACTGCAACTGGCTCCGGTAAACTACGAAGCTGAAACTCCATTCCAACCCGACTTCGACAATTCAGCTCTCAGGAAGTACGTGCATTTTCAAAAAATAACGGAAAAGACCACCAGCGACTGGTACATTCAAACTTCACACAAAGCAGCATTTGACTTGCCATATCTCGACACAAGTAAGTAATCCACGCTGGTTTTCCTGCCGAGAGAGGCATAGAAGATGAACTAGGAAGGTTGGCTCTGCTGTAAACAAACCAGTCCTAAATTGCACTGAGAAAAAAGTGAAAAGTCATCTCACTTTCCCCAAAAAAGAGCTGCTACCTGTCCCCCAAAGCCACACCGCCTCACCACTACCAACACTCAGGTATCCCAGCTCCCTCCGTAATACGCAGAAGGCAACCAATGAAGAAGAACAAGGCAAACTCTTTGTACTTGTGCAAATTGTTATCTAAAAATAGTTACTCAAACACAGCGTGGATAATGCCAGTAGCGTGTATCGAAGGAGCTAAAGAGTAAGCTAAAGAGTAAGCACCTGGATGTATAATTCTATGATTCTATGTATGCACAAATTGATTCATCACTGAAAAAAACCCAACATAGTGTAAGAAAATACATTGCTTTGATACCCTTGATTTAATAGCTCCAAAGTGGCAGTGAAGAACATTAGGATTTAACTCAACATCACCTGTTTAAAGTTAAATTGAAGATATTTGAATGCGTATTTATTGCAAGGTACTTTAAAGATGACATGTCAAATGAGTTCTAACACTCAGGCCAACAAAAAAAAGGTGTAAAATTTTAAGTCTCTGCAAATAATGCATCATCTATGTACGTACGCACAGCAGTCTGCCTTAAGCAGGTAAAGCGGTCACATACTACAAGAAGTCTGCTTGATTACTATACCACTAGGTTTATTACGTTTCAGAGACTAGGAACAGTACGGGTGGGAGAAAACTCACCAGATTGAGTTGTCCCTTATCTTCATTCCCAATGACTCTGCCTTTTACTTTTTCTAAACCAGCCACACCTTTGATTACGTTTCATTAAGGGAGCTGGCTGTGACAGCAAAAGGAAACTATAATGTTCTATTAGAAAGTAGATTTCCAGGATGATGATAGACGAAAGCAGCTGTCATGCATTACATCACCGTTATCTGCCTGCCACTTTATCTGAAGGTTTTGTCCATTAGCTACATGCCAAAACCCAATTACACACGGAACACAAATGGAAAGGCTAAGTAGCAGAAGTATCCCTCACTTCCCCTCCTATTAGTTAGTAAAGGAGACTCACTAAACCGTAGGGACATAAGGGCTATTAAGTGCTGCAGTACAGCACAAGCCTGGGAGAATCAACCTCATAAATATTTCAGTGGCAGCAAGAATGGCGTGAGATCAAAATACCTTGTCTGTCATCGGCCTTGTCAGGTCTAACAGGTAACCGTGCCTCCCGTAAACATCTCATTAGGGGGAGGGGACACTTGGAGAAGAATCAATTTCAATTACCAGCCTATGCTGCCATCCCCTCTTACATGCTAGCAACAGAAGAGACTTCACAGAAGAAGGGAGTATACAGGAACAGCCTGATAAATACACGCTTGTCATTGAAGTACAAAGGTTTTTCCTTTTATTTACAGCTTACTACTAGTCTGTGACAGACAACCAAAAGCCTTTTGCCAATGAGCGTGGCAGTTCCTTTGAGGCCAAAGGGCTCGTGACTAATGAAGAGGGGGGAGAAAGCAGAACAGTGAATTTTGGCTAGAGAAAAAAAACTACAAGTGCCTTGAAAGACATGTAACACCGCCCCTGCTAAACACACTGCTGGTGGTACAGTATTAGGCGGCTGTTCTCTTCTTCCTCCTTGGCTCCACGGTTGTAGGTAGCACGGTTTCAAGAGCAGAGCATACAGCACTTGAAACGGTCTCCATAACTTTTAACATTTGTTTCCACAACATTCAGGTTGGCGATAACACATCCCAGCCTATTTCCCCATACGTACAAACGAGTAGCGTTGGGGGAGGGGAGAATTTGGCAGAATACAACCATTCTGTAACACCAGGAAAGTGTGTACCAGTCCAAGAATTTACTCTAGCAAAGCCTATGTGAAACCGGCACTCAGGGACAACATAATAAGCTTTACAGATGCCAAGTTTAACCACCAGAAATTTAAAGAGAAAAATTCTTCATTCCAGGTTACGAGAGTAAATACACACCAACAGATCCTGGACTGCGTATTATCTGGACGAGTACTGGTAGGAGGATGTTTTCAACTTTCCAGGCCTGCACTTGAGTGGAACAATCAAAGAAACTGAATCAGCTGAACTTAAAAGAAAGCAAAAGAGCATAAATCACTCTTGCATCCAAGACAATTCTGGTTTGTTTCTTTAACTGCACAAATTCTATCATTTTCTGCTATAGCTATATTGCTTAGAAATCCTGCTGCATCTGGGAATACGAACTCCTCAACTGAAAAACAAAGGTAGTTTGTACCGTGGAAGAATTGAAACAGGCCTGTTTCCATTGAAACCTGAAGGTCTCTCCTTGGCAGGAGTGAAACACAACTACGTGGTAAGCCCTCATTTATTCACTCACTGCAGAAGGAAAGCACGCCCTCGTTTATTGATTTACTCACTCCTTGAACCAGCGAGGCCCCCAGTCCTTGGCTGCTAGTTTCACTGACAGCACAAATCCCCTTGGTGCCTCCTACAGCTACAGGAAGACAAGAATACTTAGTAATTATTACCTATCGTTCACATTGCAAGGTCAATTCCCTCCATCGCCTAGAAAATAGCAACACTCTTTGTTTCCTTCTAAATGAAGATTTGGAAGTTATGTTTCACACAGTTACATCCCTCCTTCTCTTCATCAGGGAATTAGGAAGAGTTTTATACTTCAAGACAGCCCTTAGCTAGGGAGGGATGGTATGGTTCTCTCCCAGACCGTGACACTGACAGCAAAACTAGACCCTCATCCCCTCCAGAAAGAAAACAGTATGAAGTTTTTTGGTTTTTAATGCTGAGGAGAATGATCTTTACACGCAATGCTGATAGAAAGGTCTCTCAATGTATCTGCCAGTTTTCCAGTATTCTGAGGTATCCTCCTCTTTCCACATATTGCACAAGAAAAGTACCTTGCTAACCGCTGTCACATGCAAACAACGCAGTAGAAAATGCTCCTTAAATATCAGCAGTTTTATTCTTCAGCCCTCCTGTTCCCTTACGATAAGCAATTTTATTTTACGTCAATTGAGAACATAAACATTGTGCTGAACACCTCACCAGCAGCATCAATCCAACAAATCTATTCCATTTCAGGCAACATCTGGTTACCTAAGACATCATCTCAAAGGCCTCGTATCTTTTATTTTGCATTAAAAGTTTCTTATATTCACCTGCATTGCTGAAATATACTAAATTAAATCTAGAACTACGGCTCCACCCTGATACAAAATTTTTTTAGGAAACAAAGTAAGTTTTATTTGAAGTGAGAAGGAAGCACATGAATACCATAGTATAGTGTGTAAAAACAAAGTCATTCTCAAAAAATCTGGAAAAGGAATATGTAATTATCGGGTTGTTGCCAAAAGAAATCAAGAGTCTTTGGAATATATAATAATGGTTATAAATTAAAAGAATTCTAGAACATTTCCCAACACTAATAAGCCAAAATATGTCAGATGTCATGAGGTGAACACTTGCTATTTTCCCTACATCTAAAGCAAATACATTGAATACTTTAAATGTTATTTCTAAAGTATCTTCAATTTATAATTACAAAAGTGTCTGTGCTTTGCCAGTTCTCCAGAGAAAGATCTTCTATTGGCTATGTAGAAAGGAATTTAAAAGGGCATCAAAATGTTAGACTTCTTAGCAAATATAACCTCACTTAATTAGGGAAACGGCTTGAGAACAGTTTCTTGGAAGTAGAGAAGTGCAGGGTTTTTAAAATACCAGAAAAAAAATGAGTAACATGATCAAACATTTAACTCAAAAATCAGAACAGTTCTTTAATAATCGCAAATGAACTTTTTACAATATCAATTTTCTAACTTTCTGGGCACACTTCCTGGTAACACTTGAGTGTCCTCTGTGAGTTACAAAGAGTAAGTTTTCTGTGTTACATGGCTAAAAAAACCTGGACATTCTTAACGACTTGGCATCACATCTTTTTTTAAAAAACAGATCACACAATAATTTAGACAGCATTTATAGCATTATAAAATCAGAATCCCCCCTCTTTAATCACTCACAAGAGCAGCCATTAAGAATACAACAGCTTTAGGAATACAAATAATGAGGATGTAAAACTATCTGTGCAAAACTGCATTATTTTTACTGTCTAAAATTTCAGGGAAGTAACACCGCCAAAAGCAGAGAGAGGATAACAAGGACAAACAGTCATGAAAGTAATGCTACCTTAGATTTTCAAACAGGAATTACATTATGAAGTAAATATTAGGTAAAGAAGAAAAAAAAAATCTGATGGCACCTTGAACGACAAATGACAAGTGTCTTGGAAACTGCAGTTGAACAAGAACTGATACAGGTTCATGTTAAAGTCTCTTTCAGGAGTAGCGATTGATTTGGGGGTATCAACTCTAGCATTTCTTTCCATGCAAAAATCTATCTTTCCAACATCTTTGCTTTGCGGGCTACTAATGCATTTAAGAATGAGCAGTCTTTTGAGGAGTGTGCTTTCTTCCATGCATCTGAAATCTTTAAAACAGCTGGATCATTGATTCCCTGGATTTCCCTACTCCGATCCATTTAACTGCAGGAGAGAAAAGCAAACTTTTAATAAAAGTAATATAAAGCAAGATCAGATTGTATCTCAAGGTAAGATACAAACTTATCTTTTTAAGCACTTAAGATCTTAAGTACCATAATCTGAAGAAAAACACAGCATATACTACTAGTACATTAAGAAACAATAACTCTGTCTATTGTTCTCAAAGTGAGAATGCACTGGTAACTTAGAAAAGCAGGAACAGTCTTGAAGCTGCCATAATAAATAAATTCATTTTCTAGATCATAGGAAAAAAAGATACAAAGAAACTGTCAGAAAAGTAAAGATTTGTATCATCTCTTAAATCCCAGCTTTGGACGGAACCACAGGATCACCTTTTTAGAGAGCATAAGAGAAATTTGTTAGTTTAGGACCTCTTGGTGTCACATCTTTAATCACATTAATATACCACTAGTCCCAATGACTTTATAATGGCAGCAGAACTAAAGCCCTATTATAACCAATCTGAAAAACCCTTAAGCAAGTTATAAAAATCTCAGTTGAACAAGAACTATAGTATATGCCAAAGAAAGAATGCATATTAAAACTTTTGAAAATTTTCAATTCAACAGCTATATGGATAGATAAAAAGAAGTAAAACAACCATTACAAATATCACCAGGTATATGAGAATAAGCACAGCTGCAAACTAGTTTTTAATATTTCAGTATTTTGAATGTTCATTAAGGCAAAGTACAAGAAAAAAAAACCAAAACAACAACAACAAAATCTGTTTTACTTACCAGGAACACCCAACTCCATTTCTATAAAGCGAACATAATTTTGTGCATTTACAGGCAGCTCGTCAAAAGTCCTTGCATTTGATATGTCCGTATCCCATCCTGGGAGTGTCTCATACTGAACCTCTACTTTATTTAAGACTTCCTGGTTGGCTGAGAAGCAAACAGGAACAAAATATTATGTCTACCAAGTTTATGTATTCTCTATCTCTAAAAGCATAATTGTAAAGCTTTTTATTATTTTCTTATACAGAGAGGTTTACTCATAAGATAATATACCAGCACTGAAGGTGTTGAAGTGTCCTTTTTTTGTTAATATAAGAAGAGGGGAAAAAAAATATTCCAGTAACTATCACGACTTACACTTTAGGACTCAGAGTAACAGTTTTTCAGGAAAAGTAATTTCCCCAAAATGTTGATTTTTATTTTTTTTTCTGAACAAATACCAAGATCCAACTCCCCCTTCATAAGGGAATTTGGTGATGTGAAAACAAAATTAGGCATCAGCTTGTAAGTATCAGGCAGTTAAAACATATTTTAAAATGGCACAGGAGTATACTTTTTACTAAACATAGTTATAAGATGTAGTTTATACATAATATACTTTTGATGCCCACAGACCCTTTTCCCCAAAACTCTAAAATGGATTTGTCAACCAGTGTGGAGTCCCGCATCATGTATGAACAGCAACTGTTCCAATTACTACTTAGAATAGAAGCAATGAGTATACCCCATTTTGTCCTTCGTTTAGTAACTTGGTACAATGTTGTCCATTAACTCTGAATCCTGGGATGATTTCAAGTACTGGAAAAGATGCTAAGCACACTGCTCTGGAATTGAATCATTCCAGTAACTATCTGAACATTAGTCTTCAAATGACACCGGGCAGCAAAACAAAAGCCTTAAGCCTGAAACCAGTGAAAACACATTGACAAAAAAAATACACTGGGAGGTGTCAGGCTTTCTTGCCTTCCTGAAAAAGAAGGGTTCTGCCAAAGGCACTGTAACTAATGTTATGTAGGCTCCATGTCTCAGATGAAGCCACTCCTGCAAAGACAGCTAGTCAACCTGGGAAAGGGGTTTAGGTGCAAGAGGCACAGTAGAGATGCAAATACAAACCCATAGCTAATCCCCTCCAGAGTGTGTGTAGCCAACAAATTCAGGCTCAGCACATTGAATAATTTGTCCTGGTGCAGGTAAGAGTTCAATTGTCGCAATGTTGTAAGGACAGCCTTCATGAACCGGGCACTCTGAGTAAGGGTGAAAGAGGACTACGCTCTACTGACTTAAAAGCCTACAGCAGTGAGGAAATGGATTATTTTTGGGCTGAGGTGTTCACAGATTAAGGCAAATGATCCTGAATCAATACTTGTTGTAATCAGGACAAATAGACAGGCACGTTAAGGATGTTGGGTTGCAAAGGCCAAGGATAAGCACTTTCTTTAATGTCATCAGCACGACAGTAGACAACTGGGGTGTTGCCTATCGTCCAGGTGATCTGTAAAATAGTATAGCTATGTTCAAAGTGCAAAACCACAAACTAATCTCTGGGCATTGCAGATGGTCTAGAATAAGATGCTTGCCTCCCTCGTTCTGAAGAGAGAAAGTGACTGAACACCTAATCTTGGAGGTCCAGAGGCATTTTTACTTTGAAGCCTCTCTGATGAGGCTAGCTGGGAGAAAGCTGAAAGCACTTAGAATTGAATGGTCTAATCCCGTCTACAATCTTCCATTACTCTGTGCTACTTTAATTCCTTACTTCCCCAAAAGAGAAGAAGAAAAAGAAGGGATACATTTCTTGATGCTTCAAATGATTCTCTCATTTCGCTCCAGCAGGTTTAATAAAAGATGATGTGTGGCAAAGATAAGCCATAGACTGAACTCAGTGTAGTAACAGATTTAGTCACCATCTAGATTTCTCTCAGCTCTTCCCTTAGGGGATTTATCTTTTAGGCTTTCTGGAATATTCCTTATTAACAGCTGAATTAGATAACAGAGAGAGCAGATATAACAATATCTGGTAGTCTGGCACTATAATTTGGAGAGGGAATGATGTGATGTTACTTCCAACTCAAAAAGAATAGCTGAGATTTGGGATCTTGGCACCATTGTAAGAGAAAGATCCTCCAGCAATTTCCAGAAACTGAACATAAAACCAGTCATATAGGTCAGACCAAAGGTGCATCTAGCACAGTGCTCTTTAATCTACAGTAGATGCCCAGGGAAAGAGCACAAGAGAACACAAAAAAAAAAAGCACCATGAAGTAAAGCTTCTTCAGTTTCCTAAGGATCTGTGTTTTCAAAGTCTCCTGAGCCAGAGGTTGCGTCGGTCTGTGCTGAGATCAACTGACGCCTGAACTTGGACAGGAGACACTAGCAGGACCAGATCATGGCTTTCACATTCCTTTTAAACTGATCAGCTCACAGCTAGCAGAGACTTCTATCTTTCTTTAATAAACTCCTATGACTGAACAGAAATGGAGATACTGGCCACCTCCATAGCAAAAGACTACAGCCTCAATGATACCAACTGAAGTCAGCTGTAAATTTACAAGACATTTTCAGTTCTTTCTTAACAGAAGATTATGAAATGCCCACAGAAATCTAAGCTAAAAAAACCTGAGTGAGACTCGTATGATTCTCTGATCCAGCTGGAAAAAGCAACAATATATGAAATATGGCATGTTTTTCCTGAGATGGTGGGCACTGTGTGTGCTTCTAATTTAGAGACAGTCATTTCACAAGAAGGGTAAATCACTAACATCTCCAAGAGAGTGGGAGGATGGGGAGGGGAGAGAGAAAGAAATACCCTGCCAGCGAGAGATTCCCAGCCTAGATGTCTTCTAAATTAAATTCAAAATGCCAAAGTGGCAAGTTTAAAAAAAATTAAATAAATTATACAAGCGCGCAGCATACAGAGATGTTGACATCAGAAATAATCTAATTGTCCACAAAACACAAAAGTGGGAAGAAAGTTACCTTTTGGTTTTTATGCCAGGGGCAGGGGTAATAAGTAACCTGCAGCATATGTGCTGAAAATGCTGCCAAATGTTGAGGAGTATAGCAAAGAGAGAGGCGTGGAACACAGAGGCACTGTGAGAGACAGCATCTTCCAGCTTACCAGAAGTTCAGCTCAAACTCCTTCCTGACACTTTAGGAAGACAGCATGTCAACAGCAAAGTCAACAGTTTCTACTAAATTTCTACCAGAATTCTTAATTGTTCATACAGTAAATAAAAATAGGCAGGTGAGCCACATTGTGCTGCCATGACCAAAGGTCAGCTACCTGTTATCTGGGCATATACAGGGAGCAAAATCCACCCTCAGGAGTTGTAACAAGATTTTGGTCCCATCTGAGACACAATAAATGGGGGGTTGGGGGGGAATAATCACTGAAGTCTTAGTACTGTAAAACATGGCCACCTGTTTATGTCAACTTTAACGATGGACTGCCAGAGAAGGTCCTCCTGGCTTGAGCACGAGACAGTCCAAATAGCCCCCAGGTTAGATGACAGGGCTACAGTTGAAACATTTATTGAGTAGCTCTCAATTCAAACGTGCAATCTCCATTATGTTCAAAGGCCACCAAAAGTAGACACAAATTTCCTTAATATTTTGATAACGGTATCAATCAGGAAATATCTGACTCTTAAAAAGGGAAAAGCACTCCCTGGTTTAGTGCAAGATGATTACTAAATTTCCTGAATAGAAGTGCATGCCATGTCATTCAGTATACATTCAAATTGTAACTGTCACTTCTGTTTGAAGACACTGGAGGGCAAATCAATTACAGAGCTCCATCAAGTACTCAGAGAAACAGAAGATTTTTTTATTAATTCCTTATGAACTTCCCCAACAGATATGTGCTATTTTCAAGGACTACTGGCAGATCATCACTTATTCCTTTATACATAATTACATCTTTACACTACCTAAATCCTGCTGTGAGTTGTATCTAATTACTACAGTTGATCTCCTCACTCACAAAAAGTTCTCTGCTGATGATATAATCTAAAAAATTATAACCTGTGACCAGCCTCAAACCCTGAGGCAGCAATTAAAATGGAAACAAGCATCTATGAGCACATTAGAAACTCATAAAGCCCAGTCTTTAGTACTGGTTAATGTTCTTCCTTTTCTGGAGTACCTCTATTATGGCAAACTGAAAAAGATGCATTATCTATGAAAACAATGTTTTGTGATATTTGAATATTTTAACAAGTAGATACAATTTTCAGGTAAAAATGATCACTAAAATGACCACTGTCCTCCTCAGGAGCTATAGTTTCTATCATGTTAAGCTGATGTATGTTGGCCCTGCATTAGAAAATAGTCTTGCTTTCATCTGAACTAATTGCTCATTTCCCCCCTCACCCTTTTTCCCCCTCTTTTCCATTGTATAGATGTGTCAGGTTTTTGGCTGCTCTGTGAACCATTAAAAGGAACTGAACTGTTAGAAAAATAACACAAGGAGAGAAAAACCTGGCTTTTCAACGGGATCAGTTCTCCCATGTGGTTCACTGCATGCTTAAATGAAGACCTGTCCTGTTAGAAGAGGGGATGAATACAATAGTGGGAATAAGACAGTGGGTTTAGAGTGTGAAATGAGCATCCAATTTAGCTTGAAGCTAATGCAGGCTGTATTAAAGGAAAAGGATAAAACTAACAACATTTACATTTAAGAAGCTCTATATAGCACTTTGCATCTTTCTAGTAGACAAATGACAGTATTTGGTACAGGTGTCCTTAGGGCGCAGGTACAGGTGTGGTACAGGGTGTCTGGTGCATCCGTGAAGAAATTAATGGCTTGATGCTGAAGTAACACATTCCTGTCATAAATTTTACTTAAATGCGTTTGACTTTTACTTGTATCAGATTACATTTCACCAAAATCTAGAATTGTTAAACAAGCAGTCTTACCAGGAAAATGAGGTATGATTTCACCGTCTAGTTTGTATGCAACACCAATTTTGATTTCTGGAAATACATCCAAGATATCCAATTTGGTAAGTGCCAATCTGTAAAGAAACATTACTCTGGTTAAACAAGTTCAACAACTCTCAACTCTAATCCCATTGTAAAAATACCAAAAGAAAAAACGATTCCTGCACATTGCGATCATATTGTCTTTCCTTAGAAAAACAGCTGCTATGGCACTAATCTATTTATCTGGCGTGACTTAAAAAAAAAAAGACAAAAACTTAAAAACAGCCTTTTTGTTGTGTCCTTAGATCTAGCACTATAACAAAATGGCAAAATGCAAAGAACAGGTATTCTCCAATTAAAGTGACTGGTCTATAGCTTTAAGGGTCAGAATTTTACTTGGTCAGAATGCTGCCAAGATACTTTATGACCATTCGTTTGAGAGGGCTTCATAGCATGATACCTGTTGCTGTCTGTTCCTGTCTTACAGTGCAGGCAGCAAAATAATCAAACACTGGCTCTGTAAATACATGGCTGTATCCTATTTTAAATTAAAAACACAAAGGACGAGAAAACGAGGAAAATCTAAGTAAAGCATGTATTACAGTTTGATCTACTAGAAATTTTATGCCAGTTTTGTTTCAGACACCTATTTTTCATTTTAATTAAAATCCCAAAGCCATATCCAAATTTTCTACATTTACACATACTGCTGAAGATACCGATGGTTTCCCATCTGTCTTATTTTGAAAACAAACTAACAAAACCCCACAAACTATATCTGGTTTTAAGGCCTTTGTAATGCATTTGATTTGTTTTGGGTTTGGTGGGATGGCAGGAGTTACGGCAGTTTGAAGAATCAAGTACTAAGATACATGAGTGCTTCTTGGATCATTTTAAATGAGAAAGAACAATATGATACAAGTGAAGGAAAGAAATTTACGAGTATGAAAATGTCAAACAAAAACATTTAATGCTAGGAAAAATGAGGGACAGTTCATTTATCAAAATATCAGAACAATCAACAAGTCAATACTCACAGTCCAAATGTTACTAACTAGTATATGTACAATTTGCAGTAACCTGTAGCATTTCATGATTTTATGTCAAAGCTGTCAAAATAACTCACGCAGTAAATCCATTAATCATGTAGGCGTATCGGAGTAACACAAGGTCCAGCCAGCCACATCTTCTCTTTCTACCAGTGGTAACACCAAACTCTTTACCTCTTGTTTGTAGCAATTCTCCAATTTCCTAACAAAGAGTAATAGTATTACACGAGCCTTTTTTGTTTTTTAATTTGCAATACATGACACAGGTGTATACTTAACACTTTACAATAGTGTAAATTACCTTAAAAGTTCTTCCCCCAATTTTTCACAAAGTTGTCCATTGGGATGAAAACAGAAATACAAAATGCTATTTCTAATTCAAGAGAATGCTATTTCAGCAAATCTCTCAAAATTTGTTCCTGCTCTCGCCTTCTATTCCATAGGAAGGTCTGAGAAACGGACAATCAGATTCGTCAGTCCTGTAAGCTCAGTCTAGAATCCAAAGAATGAGACATCCAAACACACTGTCTCTACTTGCATTTAACCAGTAACACTGTTCTAACATAAGATGGACGCACCAACTTGTGTCACCCAGTTACAGGTCACATCTAGGGCTGATAGTACTCACATTATCTTGTTCTGTAGGAAAGGCACCAATTCCAACTCGCGTTGTATACGCTTTCACAACTCCGTACACCTCCCCGACATTCTGTGGTGGCATACCCAGACCTGTACACACACCTCCAACTGTGCAGTTTGATGAAGTCACAAAAGGGTATGTGCCTATTAAAAAAAAATTGATTTTAAAAACTTATTAAAACATTAGTTTTAAACTATTAAAAAAATAATAAATGTAACCTGGTGAGGAATAGTACTTGCATTGCACTTACCTAGGTTTTACAACACTAAAAAACAAAACAAAACACACAATAAATGTATTTTGCAGTCAAGAACATATTTAACGAGCTCTTAGCTTTGTATGTACATTTTCTCATCCTTCTATATTGAAAAAGGTAGAAATCTTACCACTTCAACTGGTACAGAGGCAAAAGTTGACTACATAACAATTCTGAATGATCACACAAGTCAAAAATTGGAACAAGACACTGGAAATCCATGCCTTGCTATCTTATATAAAATATACTCACTAATAGAACAATGGGAAAATTTGAAGGGAGACTATTAAGAAAATGGTATTAAAAGGTTATAAAATACAGGTTTACCAGTATTCATTTTGGGAGAAAAAAAATAAAATACAAGCTCTAGAAACTGGTCAGCACATTATAATGGTAAAAATTGCAAAGAAATGTAGAATTCTGGAAAAAACAATTTTACTCACATAATCAAATGGAAAAAAAATATTTCCACAATTAAAGAAAACGAAAAAGAGAAAGACTCCTGGAATATAGTCTAGTTCATTAATGCCGAGGTTGTCTCTAGTTAAATATTCAGGCCTCATTTAAAAAGCAGCCTGGACAGCAAAGACAAAAAGAGTTAAAAGTTAAACATCTCAAAATCCTTAGGTTTACACTTTTTTTTTTTAATTTATTTATTTTAAGTAATAAATCACGAAACAGAGCATGCCAGTCCTTAGTTGATCTGAATTGTGAATAAATGCTTCAGCCACACAGTAGCTATAATAAGCGAAAGACTTCTACCTCATGCTTTATTTTTCTTTTGGTACAAGAGTCAGAGATGGGTAAGAGAGGAACAGCCAAGACAAACAGAACTGAAAGCAATACAGACAACTTTAAAAAAATCTAAATCCTTCAGAGACTGTTCAGTGAGGTTTTGCAGACTAGCTTCTGGTATGTCTGACTTCTTTTGCTTAACTCAAATCTCCCAAGAGAAAGACAGAGATTTACAGGTGAGACACAACAGCAGTTTGCGAGCAGTAATTAGTCTTTGTCTTTCTTAGGACACAGTAGTTGAGCTTGTCTTTACTGACAGGTAAATATAGGTAGTGGATGTCACAAACAGAGTCAATGAGATGATTCTTCCTCATTTTCAGCTCCCAGCCTGGTATAATGACATTGGTTTATCCTCACTCAGTGTTGAAAAACACAGAAGACCACACATCTCCGCATCCCCACCCCCAGACACACACACACGTGAGCGTCATTACGTGCTGCAGAGAAGTGGGGTGGACAGTACGGCTGGGGATTTACCATCTCCACTGCCAACCACACGCATTTGTAAAACTCACTTTGGTAATTAAGACTTCTGTGCACCAAGGCACAGAAAATAGCCTAATTCAGAACAGCCAATAATCAAGTTTGGCATTGTCAAAACTTTTGACTTAGGACTTGTCTATCATTAACCCAAGTGTCCAATCCACTGATGGAATCTACCTAAGGAGAGCAGATATTCTCTCTGGGTGTGGGTCTCACAGAACAGGCAGGAAAAAAAATCTAAGTGACCCAAACAACTCTGTACATATTATAGACATACCTGATGAGTTTTCAGACTATTTGCATTTCCTACACTTATATGAAATCTAAAATCCTCACTACTTACAAAAAACAACCCCCCTAGAGTTTTCCACAAATCTCAGTTTTGCATCAAGTATTTCCCTGTGACAAGCATATTTGAAGACTTCTTTCCTCTTTTTTTTTTTTTTTTGACTTGTTAAAAAAGGAAGTTTCTTCCAATATTCAGATTATCATGGAAAAACTTGGTGCTTACACTTACAAGTGACTAGTCTTAGACATATCCTCCTCTTAAAAGAAGAGACTTTCAAACTCTGTATGTTTGAAAACGCCCAGTATCAGAACTCCTATCAGTTGAAAGCAGAGAGCATGCCAATTTTGTATTTGTTTGACAGTAGTTCTTACAGGCTTCCATTTCAGACTTAAACATCTTTCCAACAATAAAAATGATGCAGTTACAAGGCTAGTGAGACTGAAGAAAAACGTGACAAAATGCAGGAGCCAATCATACAGGCTGCTTATGCCTATACAGAGGTATAATAACTTATCTGTCCTTACAATATAATGATAACAAACATAATAATCTCGTGTAAAAAATCTGCTTCTCTCAACAAGCTTCTTATTTTATTAGAAAAATTACAGTGTTTTAAGAAAAACGGCACCATTTATAATTTCAAATTGGTTGGGATAATCTTTTCACTCTTGCCTCATTGACAATCCAGATCTGCAACATCTTTCTGTACGTTATGAAACAGTGGAAAACTAAGTGTTATATAAAGGGTTTAAAGAGAAATATGCAAGTCGATTCTTCAAAAGTTAACAAGTATTTTCCATATACACTTTGCCTCTCAAAACTCTCATTTTTTTCTTCTGAAGTGTTTTCCATAGATGTATGAAATAACTCACAGTTATATATGAAATATATCGACACTGAAGTAATAGCTACACTCTTAGAAAAAGTCATCTGATCTTCACTGTCATTCAAATAATTAATCTAAAGCTTTTTGAAAGAATTAAATTAAAAACTTTTACCCCCTTCTAATTATTTGCTAGCCATAGAGTACTGTTCTTCCAAAATACAAAACACTTATGCCATGAGAACAGCTAAGCATGAAAGAGTTTATATTTAGTGTTCCCCTTTCATAACCTAAGTATATAGCAACGTGTCTCAAAAAGGTTATACCTACCAAAATCTATGTCCAGCAGTGCTGCATTTGCACCTTCTACTAAGATCTTCTTTGGTGGTCCGTGTAAAGCTTCATACATGAAATAAACACCATCCTTTACCATTGGTTTTATTTTTTCCATGCAGCCCTGAATAATACAAAAGACTATTGTATAGTATAATTTCATTATGATAAAGCCAGCCAGAGTACAAGTGCTATTGCTCCCTCATAAAAATGCTCTTATTCCTTTCGAAAAGGAAAAGCAAACATAAAGAAATGCTAAGTATACCATAATGTGTGAACAGGGGAAGGAAGAACGTTAGACTCAGATTTACACAATAAATATGTTTGCTTTTCCTAGGAGGAAAGAAAGAAAAAAAGAGAGAAAGAAAGGGAAAAAAGAAATGAGAAATAAAATCCAAACTTTTCAAATGCTTTAGAAATATTCAAGCTTGAGTATAATCACAATACTTTACTGTGTTTGGTATTTAATTTCCAAGTGTTTAAAGTTTCTCCCCCAAAACCAGCATGTGGGGAGTTCCACTTCTGGCCATCTGAAGCTAACAAATGCACACAATTGTAAAGCAGCATTAATTTCTGATATATATTTATATATAGGTAAGTTTGTAAGTAAAAGTAAAAAGTTATTTAGTGGAATTAAGGGTCAAGTGCCTGAATGCCACCGAGTAGCTAGATGTAAGAAGCCAGTAATGTTCCGATTAACACTTGGTACACAGCACTTTTCCCCATTAGAACACATGGAATTTCTCATTCTAATGATTCACTTCACATGAAATATAACACTTCATATTTCAGAATTTAATCAAGTGCATTAGCATAAAACAAACATTAAGTGCAAGTAATTTTCCTCAAGCTACAAATACATGTTTCCACCCTAACAATGAGTTTCAGATATTCTGTAATCCTAACGTGTATTAAGTAAACTATAAAGCATTATAAAACACTCAACTGTAGCTGATTTTTAGGTCTACATATTGATAAAAATACTACAACTCAACATGTGTAACAGATATTATTAAAAGTAAGAAAACCAGAAGTGCTAAGAACTCCCATATACTCCATTCTAGTGCTGGTGAACTGGATTCAGTGGCAACTGAAGATACAAAAAGGATGATTTCTTTGGCCTGATTTTCTGAAAAAATTAAAACATGTAACTGTGCACCCCCTCCCCTGTTCCACACAAACCTCAATGGTTTTAAACAATTTGCCAAATTTGGTTGAAGTTTTCTAAGGGGTAAAAAAAAATTTCATACAGTTATGTTTCTATAAAATACATGAACAAAAAGGCTGGGTAAGGGTAAGACACCTGACTTTTCTTTTTTTTTCAAATAAGAACTTGGGAACTTGGGCACACCACAAAAATCGCACTATTAGTCGTAAGAGAATTAATACTAGTGAGAAATCTCACAACTGTCCCAACTGCAGGGAAAGCATCAAATCAGAATTCACAATTAAGCACCAGACTAGCCTGCCGGCAATCAGGCTCCATCAGTTCTGCTGCTATCAACTTATATTTCTCTATGTTGTTAGACAGCATTTTTTTTTTCCTTAAGGCTTATTAGTTAGAATAATAATTTACTTCAGTTCTTAAGTTTCTGATACAAGGAATTAATATTCTGCTTTACAATGAAACATACCTTGCCCAACTACAATCGTGGGTATTTTTCTCCTAGCTGGTATGTTTGAGCAAGTGGAAGTCAAAAATAATTCTCCCTATACAAGCCTTTTTTTTTCTTAAGCTTTACAGTATTTCTCTTGAAACCAAGTTTTGAAATGCTGCATAAAGCGGGGTCAAAAGTGTCTTTAAGAATGCTACCAGACTCTTTAAAATTGATACATACCAATTTCTCGTGATATGCATTATGTTTTAACTCCTCACACAAGCACAAGCGTCAGTCACCAAAAGATTTACATATCAGTAACTACTTATTATATCATTTAACAGACCGAAGCAGGCTTACCTTGAGCTTTTTTAATTCCCCTTCAATATCTATCTCTAAGGTAGGATATATCGCTTTGTACTGATTGGCTAACACTTTGAACCTGGAAGGCAAAAAATGCTTCACTAAGGTTTCTGTTTGTTTTCCTCCTCACACCCCCACCAACCTTAGGTTTTACTGGTTACGTATCTGCAATTATTTGGTGATTAAACAATTTCAAACAATAAAATATTTGAATAATTATAAACAGATAATTTAATAATGTTTCTTCATATTTTAAAATAAGTTTTAGTTTAAAAAGTAACAGCAACCAGATGTAATTGCTTACACAGGGTACTACCCAGAAACTGAAAACCATGCTTACAACTGTGCATTCAAATACAGAAATTACCTCTCAGAAAATTCATCAAAGTCAGAAACAAGATCACACATTCTGAGTCCACTTCGAGCTGCTTTTGAAGAATATACTGGACCAATTCCTTTTTTGGTAGTTCCCAGACTTTGAAAAGATAATAACAAGAGTTATTCTTGATATAAAACGAAGGTGTTTTTTCTTAAAGTCAACACATCCTTAGCATAAAATGAAATACTGTTAAATGCAAGCATTTAGAATCTTGTTTTAAGCATTTAAAAGACAAGATACTTTTAGTATGCAACTTAGTTTCAGAATATCACTGTTTATAGAATAAACATATTAATCTACATACTTCTGGTTTTAAACCAGTAACTTCTCATAGTTTAGTGAACTCTTATGTATTTATTTGTACATAATTCCCAACTTTTATACTTAGGGAACTGAGTGCCATGACGACATCCTCCAGTCCTACGAACTGAAACTAACTAACCACCTTCCTAAAAAACTGTCCTGAAGGCCTGAAGAAAATCCTGCATAAAGCAACAGCACAAACAGTATGGATTTCAAGTTTGTATATAAGAAATATTTCATTTAATTCTAAATGCCTCAGTAGAAGCCAGGAAAATAGAAAACACTGCCAAGTATCTAAGAGTGACAACGACGCTCAAAATGCTGTAAGTTAGAAGGGGTTCCAGTGCAGCCAATTCTGAAAACCTGCATTATTTTTCTTACCCTTACCTGCCTACTCTGCCTGAAAAGCCTTTTCCAGCTGAAGTCAGCGATACCATAAGATAAGACTTGCTTGCACTGTGCTGTCACAGAAGTACAGCTAGTTCAGAAAGCGTCTTCTGCCAGGGTCTTGCTAAATGGCTATCAAAATGTAGCCAAACTGCACTCATCATCGGCAGATTATCAAACATCTTCCCCATCGCTCTCAAAAGATTAAGTAACTTTTTAAGGAGAAGTGAACAGGTTGTGCAGCATTTTCAGAAGCGCGCTGTACACTGCTAAGCTTAGTTTTGCACTTAATTGCTTTGTGTTTGGTTTTTCCCCCCCCTTGAGCAGACACACAAAGCCTTATCTTCAATTATAAATTCTGTATAGGCAGAGTGGCCCAGATTTCTTCACACTGCCTTGAAGGTGCCATACCATAACTCAGTTCAAGAGGGACTCCATTTCAAGTAAAAGGTACAGGTCATATCTAAACTTTAAGTTAAAGGCTACAAATTGATATTTGAGTGAACCGAAATACAGTTCATAATCAGTACATATTCATTTTAGTTAGGTCATTAGTAGTTTGGAGTAGAGTCAAAACAATAATCTTGGGGAAAAAACAAATTCTTCCAATTAGACTCAATACTGAGTAACCTCAGGGAGTGATACGTTTGCCTCCAGTCCAAAAAGAAAGACATTCCAATCAATTTTGCATCACACAGTTTCGTTTAACAAGACCAGGACATTGTGGCTTAAATAACTGACTCTAGCCTCCACCCAAATTCATACCCTCCACAGAGAATTTTTTTTAAGGAGGAGTTGGTTTCCATTTATTTTGTTTCATTAAGACATGCCAATTCACAAAGAGTTAAGCTGTCAGAAGAGCATATTTAAAGAAGTTAAAACAATTGTATAAGCGTGATATACTATATTAGATTACCTTTTCTATAACCTTTCTGCAAGGGAAGCTACATGAGCCTTACTTGTGACTGTTTTTGAGCTACATTTGAACAGATAAAAGCATTCAGTTAAAATAAAAAATAAACTTACTATTTATAATGAGCAACTTTGAAGTGTTAGACACAAAAGAATTTTAATACCAAATATGTGATGCAGTCAAACCTACAGTTAGACATGGTAGCAGGCTATTTTAATTCCCCACTCCGTCCCCAACAAACAAGAGACAGTGTTTTGATAATCAGTTGATGATAGCCTGTTCTTAGCTAGCTTGTGGTAGTACTTCCGCCACCACAGTCACTTAGATAGCCTTAAAATTTAGGAGGAAATAGATACATTAGTACTTTCAATCTATCAGCAGTTTTAACAAGCTTGAAAACTGTATGATTGTTGCAGAATTTCAAGAACCCTAAAGAAAGAACAAATACAGTTTTTCACCTTTGAATGTAACTTTTTTTCCCCTGGTTTTTTTTTTAAACAAAATAATTGAAGAAAAGTGATTATTTCTTAATCAGGCTTTCCCTTACCATCTTCAACACTAACTAATAAAGTGATTCCTTCTCACAAGTAGCTGAGTGACTGACAGTGTTTTTAATTGCAAATATTGTCATATAGCAATTTTAGCTTGCACTCCATAAACATTCAAGAATAGCTGACATACACACACTGGCTCATTAAAAAATATATGTATATTCTTCCATACATATGTATACGTATGTTCTTCCTGTTTACTTTTTAATTCCTAAAATAACAGGTAACAAGACAGCTGGTACAACACAGTGGAGTGTAAAAATGACCTAGTGTAAGAACAATTGACAAGGTTATCACTCAAAAGCAAGCTGCGTGAAGCAAGGTATGCCCAAATCAGACACTTTTAAAGGTTATTGTCATGGATAATACCTTTCACAGATCTCAGTAAGGAAGACTCAATTACTTTTCGCCCGCATAGACAAACTTCCAAGAAGAGAGATTAAGTTTACTGGTATCTCAAAAGTCTATAACACTGCATTACTTTCCAGCTGTAGGCATGTCACAGTTAATTCTGCCAGCTTTTTCCCCACCCCCAAGAACCAGCACGCTGCTTGGAAATCACAAGTGAGAAACATAGCAGCTAGTTTCTAAAAGTTTCAGAAGCTTCAGAAAGTCAGCAGCAACATGTAGTAGACAATGTGAACATTTACATGCACTTCTGACAATGAAGCATCATGAGATACCAAATTAGTCATATCAGAACTTTCAGTTATTTGGAGATGACAAAGGGGTCCTTCAATCTTCAAAAACACAAATACGTTTTTACAGAAACAAATACCTCCAGTAAACAATTAAAACATTAAGAAGCAGGAACCCTTTTTATAGAGCAAATTAGCAATATAATCTTTTGCTAGCCACCGGAAGACACAAGTGTAAGAAATGATCCCTGCATATTCCACATTGAAGAGTTACAAGGATGATTAATGCTTTTTTAAACCCGATGACAAACTATAACAGAAATCCAAAGTATTAAGTCATATGTTGGTAGTAAATCATCCTATGTTTGACAAAATAAAACTACCTACTTCTGTCCTGCTTGTTCTTGCCTCTGTTGTTCTTGGATGCCATCAGCAGCTTGGTGGAAATCAAATACTAAGAAAATAAAAATAACTTAAGTAGAAAATTTGTGTGAAACAAATTCCGTATCAGTAACAATTTCTTCAAAGTAACTCTTCCCCTGTTTATCTATGTGGAAAACAAAAATATACACACTGAAGAGAGGTAAATAAAATGACAAGAGTTTTTTGTCCTTTTTTACAAGTTAATATTTTTCAAAGGGAAGAGTTCTGAAGTTTTTCGGAGACTTTTTTTCTTTTAAGGGTTTATTTTGTAGAATACTTGCAGACTGTATACACCTCCAACACAATAATTAAGTCATTTCAGCTTTGTAGTGGCCCAAAAGAATGTATGGACAATAAACAAAAAAAACCAGGCAGATTAAAAAAATCCTGGAAAACAAGTTCTAGTAAAAAACATCATACTGCTGAAATTCAAGGTGGGAACTTTAAATAAACATTCTCATTCATTCTAAAGTTTTCTTTTTTATTTTTATATTTTAGACAACATACATTAAAATACATTGGGAATTACAAAAGCTCCCACCAATGTGTTATGTAAACAGAAGTCATCTTTCACAAGCCCTGATTTTTTTTAAAGCATTACATATCATTAATGATAAAGATTATGCAAAGTATTCCTTGCACCAATTCTTTGTCTACCATAAAAGCAAAAAAAAAAAAGTATCTGACAAGACTCATGTCAAATACAGTTTGCAGGTTAACAGAAACCATCTTATTTTTAAGTACTGTCTCCCAAACTTAACTACTAATCAACACATTACACAGGAAAGACTGAAAACTTGCAAGAAACAGATTCATTTAATAAGTACACTAGTCTCTCTAGAACAAGTGGTTTTCCTTGTTTGCCTTATCAATTTATTTTTGTGTTTATTTCCACACATCCCCATAATTTAAAGGATTAGATTATCCCCAGCAGCTTGAACCTATTTTTGGTTGATCTTTTGTTACAGACTAATCATTCACAGATCGTCAATACCCATTTTAGAGAAGGCATATTTATCACAGCAACAGATCTCCAGACTGTCATCAAAACTTTCTAAACAGAAGCTGTGAAAGTTCATTTACTTTAAGAGGTTGGATGATCATGAGTGACAGTCAATAACGGGTCCTTTTTACTCAGGACCTGTTTAGCTATGAAAACTTCACAGTATTGCCATTGCAGTATAATCATCACAGAACAGTTTTTCTAATAATCTAGTCATTTCCCAGTAATTCACCTACAGTGATTCTAATCTCAGAAAGGATTTTAGTAACTTAGAAACAGTTACTCGACTATTTCAAACTCAGTAGTTACTCCAAAGTAAAAATGTATTTATTCTTAAATATGTTCATTCACTAAGCTATTCCAGATCAGTTAAAAAAAACCAAAAAACAAAAAACAACAATTAACCAAACCAAATTAAACAAACCAACCAACCCCGACACCAAGCCAAAAAAACAAAACCAAAAGCAAAACCTATTTTCTGGTGTTATAAGCTTTTATCTGATAAAGACCTAAAAGGTTTGCATCATCAGAAGATGACTACCAGAGCAGCAATAAGCCTATTTCCTAATACATGCAGTTATGTAATTATTATGTTACAATATCTAAAAATCTACTTTAAAGGATGAATTTGTGTAGTAAAGATGTTACAGGAGTGATACAGGAAGAGCCTCTGAAGCTCTGTGTTGGTGGTTTCGACTCTAAACACTATTTTACTCCAGGCTCTGGACTGCAGAGTGGTCTGGAACACAGGCTGGAATCAACACCCGACTGATGAGCTCTCTGCAAGGAGGGCAGCAGCCATTGTCTCCATCCTTACAGAGTCACAGAACCATAGAATGGTTTAGGTTGGAAAGGACCTTGAAGATCATCGAGTTCCAACCCCCCTGCCATAGGCAGGGACACCTCCCACCAGACCAGGCTGCCCAAGGCCACGGCCAGCCTGGCCTTGAACACCTCCAGGGATGGGGCCTCAACAACCTCTCTGGGCAACCTGTGCCAGTGCCTCACCACCCTCACAGTGAAAAACTTCTTCCTAATGTTCAATCGAAACCTGCCCTCTTCCAGTTTGAAGCCATTCCCCCTCGTCCTATCACTACATGCCCCAGTAAAAAGTCCTTCCCATAAAGTCTCCTTTAGGTGAGTGGTAAGGTAGTGTGAGTAAGTAGGTGACAACTTACTTGGTAGGGAGCCCATTAGTTTGGGAGTCATGCCCAGTCACATGATTTCCCAGCAAAAAGGTTGCTACAAGTAACACTCCTTTTACACCAAAGGAGGAAATGAGTCCTTCAGCCAATTAACTTCTGAACTGCTTTTTGACTGCTTTGCACCTCTGATCTTAGGCTTGGAAAGTGAACCTGCTTTCCTGACTAGGTTATGCTTATGGGATAGGATTAAAGAGTTGCTAGAATATAAACCTTGGGAGGGTCCTGAGTGGTGAACGAGTTTTGGGGTTTTTTTAGGATCTTCAATAAACCAAAGCAGCATATGGCAACTTAATCCAAAGAAAAGTACATACCTATGTATGTACTTACAAAAAAGACTTACAAAAAAGAAAAAAAAAAAAACAAACCACAAACAGGAACTTACCAATATGAGCCCTGTCAGAAATGATGAGTCTTTTTTCCCAGCCTTCTAGCCCTTAAAAGACAAAATTAAATAGTTCAAATTATGTTTTGTATAAAATTTTTGTCTTCTGATGTATAATGGATAAATACTTTTCATGTTTAGTCTTTAGTCAATTTATTTAAAGATTGAGTAATCACGTTGCAGAGGAAAAAAAAGTAAATTTCAAGAATTAGAACTTTGCACCAGCCTATAAAGCTGAGAAAGTCAGGTTTATTCTGAGGAAGAATTCTAGTTATTCTACTAGTTAGTCAATTTCAACAATCAATTAGCAGCTTTTTGGTTTTTAATAACCTAGACAATTGATTTACCTCACTTATAGCAGACTGCTGCCAAGCATGGCCATAGACATCACAGAAAGTATCCAAAAACCGAGTTGAATCAAGAAGTGATATCCACAGCATTTGTTTACATTAACATGTATCATCAAACAGTACACTAAAATTCTAAGCGGTAATAGGTAAACTACCAATAGGTAACACTTGAACAAGCTGTTTCACTTCTTAATTTTACTGCTTTAAGGAAAGAAAAATGCCTACAGACAATTCATATTTAGAATACGTTCTCTTCTGAAACTGTACAGAGACTCCTTTTGTCTGTGTTCCCATGAGGGCCCTGGGACTTTTAGCGAGACTCCTGTGAGAAACTAGTAGCTAAACAGAGTTTTGGAAAAACACAGTACATGTAACGTCTACAGAGGCATTCTCTACCTAAATCTTTTGAGGAGGGCCCCACAAACTATTTTAAGAGTAGTATCTTAAAATTGTCTCACCTTTTCCTTTCTTTAAGTTTTTTTCAGCTTCTTCAAAGAGTCCTGGCAAATGAATTACAACCCCATTTCCTGAAGAAAACCATTACACAAAATTAAATTAATTATGTTGAGCATGGAAGAAAATATTCCAAACAATTCAGACACTTCGTGTTTTGTATGCAGAGTATTTTATTTAAGTTTTTAAACTTCCAAAACTTTGCAATTTTTATTCTTAGGAATCTATCCATAAAAGACCGATTTACACCTAAAGTATGCGTTTCTAACTACATACGTTGAATCTTTTAAATAAGCTCAACAAACTTTCATTTTACATCAGGACAAACAGTAACAGCATCGTGGGACAGTCCGGAATGCAACTTCCTCTTGCTCATATCTAAAATTAACTTCCCTCTTTGTACTTCAGTTTAATAACCCTATTGTTTTTTTAAAAGCTTAGCACATTTCCATCATCATTATAAACACTAGCATCCCATTCGGGCACTCTTCTGCTGTAAACAGAAATAGAATATCCAGTATATAGAGTTGGGGTTGTTCACAAACTAGCAAAAACAGAGAAAAAAGCTCTATCAAAAGCAAGCTCGCTTTCCTACAGTTGTCACATTGATCAGAAAAAGACTACTAGCTCATACAATTAACCAGTATCACTGAGAGCCCAAAAAGGAGCATTTCCATATAGCAAAACTGAACCATCTTAAGGTCATATCAAACTCAGTAGATCACTAGATCCAAAGCTATCAGTGTGAATGGGACCTGCCAGAATGAAGGGACCTGCCATTTGAAACTATNCGTAACATTTAGCTAAAGAATGAAGGGACCTGCCATTTGAAACTATTTGCACATTGCCTATTTTCCCATAGATAACAGCATTCTAAACACCAAAATATTTAAGGCTTCTTCACTATCACCTTCATGGCATAGTCCTAATCAATAGTAATAATCTATTATAATGCTCCAATCATTTTGCCCTTGCCCCTGTTTTTTTTTTAACCTATGAGCCCTTTCAGTGGAATCCTAAACCAGATTTTTTTTTTTTTTTTCCAAAAGAGATTTTAAACACAAGGCAAACTGTCCATGTGTCAGCTGGGACAGAGTTAATTTTCTTCCTAGTAGCTGCTGCGATTTGGATTTAGTATGAGAATGATGTTGATAACACATTGTTCTAGTTGTTGCCAAGTAATACTTATATTAAGTCAATGATTTTTTTCAGCTTTCCATAGAAGCTGAGAGGGAGCATAGGCAGGACAAGCTGGCCAAAGGAATATTCCATATCATAGACATCATGCTCAGTATACAAAAGGGGGTTGGCCCAGGGGGCAGGAATCTGCAATCACTGCTCAGGACAGGCTGGGCAATCTATCATCAGGTGGTGTCTATCATCAGCAATTGTACTGCATCACTGGTTTTGTATATTCTTTTACCATTATAATTATTATTATTTTCTCTTCCGTTACTGTTCTATTAAACTGTCTTTATCTCAACCCACAAGGTTTGGGTTTCTTTTTCCCTTTTTCTCCCTCATCTCCCTATCCCACTGACGGCGGGGGTGGATGTGGGGGGGGGTGTGAGTGAACAGCTGCATGGTCCTCGTTGCTGGCTGGGATTACACCATGAAAACCATGACATAAACCTAAAAGATGCTAGAAGAAGAAACTTCAGATTTGAGACAAGGCCAAAAGATAGCAGATACAGACAAGAGAATTTGTAAAAAGCTCTCTCCTGCCTACTGTACTTTTAAAGGCTGGAGTCTTTCCTACTTCACCCTGAGTCTACCAAACAAAACATGGCAAATGAGCATCCTTTTTTTACTGTTTTCCAGCAATAATCTTTTAAAGAAACACAATACAGTAATACATCTGAAGAGAATAAAAGTAGTATCATCTGCCACAGCCCTCAAAACTAGAATCAGTTAATATCCCAACCTCGCCTTCATCAGAGGGAATCTATTTCCATGCCCATTGGCTCGATTTCTGCAAAAGGCAGGGCAAGTTGATCCAAAACTATCCCACTATCAAGTCACAACATAACAGCCGAAAAGAGGCAATTAAGCACCAATTCCTACCAAGTAAAGAGTTAATGCTGACTGCGAGTATACAGCGAGTACTGTTTATGAATCAAGTAATTAGCGACAGAGGCTCTTTAGCTGCTTTGCTGTTTAGCAAACTGTCAATGACCACTTACTCTTGGCACACGTACCAAGCTGAGAGGCAAGACTACGGGCTCAAAGCAATGAGATGTGCAGGAAGAAGCGATAGGAAGAGCATAGCAATACAGTCCAGATTTGGAGAAGTACACTGTGTAAGGGACAGGAGTTCCAGGTATCAAAAAAGCAGGATGGAAGTGTTGATAGGTCAAAAGGTACTGGTAGTTACTTAGCAGGGCTGAAGATGAAAACAGAGAGGAGGAATTCTGAGAATAAAAGAAATAATTGGTAGAGAAAATGAGAGGGAATGGGGGAATGAAGACACGCTGGGCATCTAGCTGTTTGCATTGATAGGACAGATAATAACAAAGATGAACTATCCAAGACAGTAAAAGAAACCTCCGTAATCCAAAATTCACAATTGAGTTAAGACAATATTAACAAGATAGTAGAGCAGTTCAGACCTATGAGAATCTGAGGAAGAAAAATCCCGATCCTGTACGTTCTCAGATATATTTTGTTATTTTAGTATGTCAGAAGTCTGTAACTACAGTATTGTCTATTTTTTAGAGATGTCCCACTTACCAATGAATGCAGTGACTTTTGGATTGATGATCCCACTTGGCAGAAGATGAAAGTCATACTCCACAGAATCCACAACAACTGTATGCCCTGCATTATTGCCTCCCTGGGGGAGGGGGGAGAAAAATAGAGAAAAGCGTTAATAGTTTTTGAAACTAAAGACAAAAGAACACACAGTATAGAGATGGAATAAACTGATTCCAGCTCCAATTCTGCAGCGTTCATCTCTGTTACGGACAAAGGATCTTTCACAGATCTCCCAGGAAATCAGCCGAACTTGTTTTGTCAAACTCGACAATTTCAACATCAGTATTATCTGTCATACAGACTTTGGACAGTATTTTGGTTCATCAAAAGTTTAAGAGCTTGGAATAAGACTAAAATGTTTCTAAAAATTGTTGGACAGAAGCATAAATATTCTAGAACACGCAAACATTTCTAAAAGCCATCATCAGTTTTATTAGGCTCCTATTACAGTTATGGAGAGTAAGTATTAAAAGTGGAACTGCAACCTTAGCAAAGAAAAAAAAAATCACCAGTTAAACTGAGTATATGAAACCATATAGTTATTGGGAAAGATAAGTCTCTTTTTAATGTTTTTCTTTGAATTGTGACCAGCAAAGTTAAGTTGTTCTTTCTATACATCCTCAGCGATAAGAGAGGTCTGTAATAGTACAAGTCATTTATATCTGAAACGTGTTGTTAAGGAGTGAGCCTAGAGGCAACTAAGACCACTGTGGTTTCCTAAGGTATAGGAAACCATTTACATCAAATCAACACCTAACATTTCTAGTTTTTTCATCACCACAAAGAGAGTATTAAGAGATTTGTTAAACTGTGAAATATGTCTAAAATACAAAAAGAAGCCTGTGACCAAGTCTTAAAGAGGGTCAAGATAGGCTTATGAAACTAAAAAGATTACAAAATAGTTACCAAATATCCCCAGTTCTTGTTTGTTGTACTTTTGAAAATAAGCTTACACTCTCTTGTGACTGAGTCATTTGTGCAAGAAAAGGTTACATACAAAATGGTTCTGTTTGTCATAACTACAGGAACATCCTTCAGAGACACCTTGCACCAGAAATAAACAAACTGCTTCATAGAAGGAAAGCCTTAAAGGAAAGACTTTTAATCTAAGCCCTCTTGCAGCTCAAGACAAACTGAAGAAAGGCATTACAGGAAAAGAAGAAAAAAGAAACTATATGAAATATTAATCTGTGGAATTATAAATCTGAAATACTTCAGAATAATGTATCACAGAAGGTCTTTTCTAAGCAATGGACTCAACAGCTACTCACTACTTATACAACATTTACAAAGCATGAATGCAATACCTAAAGCCATATATCTGACATTGCAAATAAAGAATATTCTCAGATATCAAACATTTGTGCCAGTATATAAACACACATGCCACAGGTAAAAGCCTAATCTCCATGAAGTTAGCAATGAAAATTCTCATAATTTCAGCATTATTTATTTGAGGACTTAGAGCCATTCCACCTCCTTTGGAAACAGACAGAAGACTTACAAACCTTCACCCAACAAATTAAATGTTTGAATTTAAGGAAAGTTTAAATCATTTAGGAATATAATGTAGAGTTTTTCCATGTAGTAAACAGTCCCTTGAAGAAGTTGTAGAGATTTCTGGATGCAGATGGTTTTCACTGCGAATGATCTGACTTTATCATAGAAGGCCAAATTTTCGATTCACATCACGTGAAACATTGACTGCATAAATAAAACAAGCCTTTCAAGTTTATTCTTTTAAGAAAATAGTAAGTGTTCAGTGACAACCTTCCTCCTCCTCCCATCCTTTCTACTTAACAGTAGCTGTTGATACCACCTTGACAATTGTATCTTTGATTTAAAAAGATGTTAACTAGCTACATTTAAAACTGGTTTTGAAATGCAATGCTGACACTCTTGAGGTACTGCAAGTTACTCCAAAACTAGATAATATTCTAAGAACTTTCAAGTTATATACATACATAAAATATACAAGCTTTTTCCAATAAGAAAAGACATTGGTTTTCTACTCAGTGTTTGAGAACCTAAGCAAATCTTTCCTTGGGGAAAAAAAGAACAGTTATGTACTATAGCACTTACATTCAAGTGTATCTGCTGAAAGTGGTCGTTATCTTCTTCCTCATTAGATTCCTTCAAATTATTCCTTTCTGTTAGATCTACTGGTTAATATCGGTCTAGGCAAATTTAACTGCACTGCAGTGATCGCTGCAGTTTCATTTAAATCACTGCAGTGAAAAGTCAATAAATAGGTCCACGTACAACACTGAGGTAGTAGTAATTTACAAATGGGAAGATGAGTCCAAACTCTTCCACTGCAGTATAAATAAACTGGACTAACCCATAAGCAATACAAAGATTAGCGAATGACTGTTCACTTGAAATCCCCTACTAACTGGATGATTTTATTTCATGTTTTGCTTCTCAATTTATTTAAAAAAAAAAAATCTTTTCTAGCATCATGAATGTCAAATAAAGAGAAAAAGATTTGTGATTGTAGAAATTAGATCATGATTATCAATAAATTCTTACTCTCTTAAAGTTTGCCAAACTACTGGTGTCATTCAGACGTGGTAACTTAAAGTTCAGTGGTCATGTCTGCTTGAGTAAGGTGTACAGCACACAGAATGAAGCTCTGTTAATCATGGAACATAGCTGCTGGGGTTTGGTGGTGTCAAGATTTCTCCCTTGCCCTCTTAAGTGATACCAAGGTGCGCTGGTTCCGTGCTCATTGAAAAATACCCCATGGCTGATAGAATAAAAATGACATGTTACCTTTTAAACCTTGAACTACACGTACAGCACAGCTCATACTTCATCTAGAAACAAGCTAGTTATATATACTTCTGCATGTTTACTGTGAGCAGTTATATTTTAAGGGATTTTGCTAGAGACTTGAGTAGAAAACTTGACATTATGTGTGAATCGCCATCTGAACACACTCTTAGGCCATACCGTCTGAAATTACTGAAAAAGAAATGGGTTCTTTTTTACCTCAAGCCAGGACACATACTAATACCTCAAGGTTTCCAAATGCTTATTCTCAGATTAGACTCAAATCTGAATCTTAGAATTGAGCTGTTTGTAATATTTATGATGCCCACGACATGAGAACATTCAACCCCAAAAGTGCTATTGATAGCAGCCGTCTGGTAGAGCATTAAGTCAGTCCCCATCCTGCTTTGGATGTCATTCTGTCAAAATGTGTCACTTTGAAAAAATATTTTTAATTTCAAACCATATTTTAGGAGAGTATTAAAACAACAGCATTTCATTATTTCAGTTTTCAAAATTCTGCTGTTGATTTACAGGTAAGCTACCCTAACTGCAGAAGTTCAAGTCTTCCTCCACACAGTTAGGAATTGTAGTGTATTAAAAGAATGGTTCACACTGTACACTTACAGTGAACTAACAATAAAGTGTACACATGTTGTGTGCTCAGACATTGCACAACACAGGTTTGGTAAACAATTCTTATTACAAAAACCTGAACTCGGAGTTCCAGTGGTGGTGGGGTGGAGGGTGGGTTGTTGTCAGGTTATGGGGTTTGGGTTTGTTTTGGGTTGTTTTTTTTTCTTCCTCCAGAAACTTATGATAATGCTAACATCATTGTAATGTAGGCAAGTATTGAGTCTGGGCATCATTCAAGCTATAAACTGATGAAGTCACTCCTGGCTTCAGTGCTTTCCATCTGGATTTCTCGCTCCTCCTCCCTCATCGCACTAAACCAAATGGGACCAGTTAAGTCATTCAAGCTAACACTCCTTTGATTCAAATGTTTAAACATTATTAATGGAGAACTAACTGTGGAATTTATTTTCACTATTAGTTAAACAAAGTTCATGCTCAAATGATCTTCAATACATTGTCTAAAGCTTCGGCCAGAGGGAAATTAAGATATACAAGTCATTTCTTGAGGCTGGCAGTACTTCCTAGTTAACTAAATATAGTAATCAGTCTACCATATCTTGGGTAAACTTCTAGGTACCCAAACTACAGGAGTTATCTCCCAGCCATGTGAAAACTGAAATGCCTACCTTGGGCCAACACAGAAAGCACGTGGCAAGACCAAAAGATGCTCTTGCTTAGTCTGGAATACACTACGTGCACGTAGCAGTGGCTCCTTTTCCCTTTCTCCCTGCACAATGGGAAGATTTCCTTCAGCTGAGCCAAGAAGTGTGCTACGGCCACCACATCCACTCATTAGGGCAAGGCAACTCGGGATTCAGCTACACATAGATGGATTGCACAAAAGGATGGGGTGGGGGGCAGAACTGGGGATATTCGGTAACTATTTCGTAATCTTTTTAGAATCTCCACTTGTTTCTTTAAGTGCTTCCTAAAAACATTTTGTGAACTTTTTTCTTTTTTCACTGCTTTTTCACAGGAGATTACAATATCAGATACAGTACTGTAAACCCTCAGATCATCTGCCACATCAGCAGAAGCAAAACTTTGAACCTAAATAAGACTGCTTCTCTTAAAAGTCATTTAAGAACCTTTTCCCGAAGCCTCATGTCTCTGTCAGTTTAAATAGCTATCAAGAAAAATACCATCATTTTAAAAATAATACACTAAACATTAATAATTGAAAACTAATTCTGATTTTTATCCTACTAACAACTGGGTATATTTGTTTTCTTAAACATACGATTACCATAGAGGAGAGAAATTGTTTTTTTGCAAACTTAAGTATACCTGCACACATCCTTCAAGTTTGGATACATACAGAAGAATCCTTACACACCGTGAGCTTCTCATTTCAACAGACACAATCTAGACTATCCCAACATTTTTTATTTTAAGTCTTTTAATTCTGGAAGTCACGCCAAAAAGTATCTACTAGTTACCTGAAAATTTTCTAAGTACAGCATCACCCCTGAAACACACCAAGGACACAAAGTCAGACAACAAACACAACAGAAAAACAAGTGTTTATTGCCCAAAAAGCTGTGTCATCTAGCATTCAAATAGTGCGATCTGGAAGTATATTGTTGGAAATTATTAGAAAAAAAATCAGTTCTTGTTAATATTACCCCAGAGACTAAGCACTTTGTAAGTTTAATATGCATAATGCTTAACTTCTGCTTATTTAACACTGAAATCTCTCTAGATTAGGTTATTACCAGGCTACTTAGGTAACAGTATAAACAGCCTTCTTCCTTAAGTTTTAATAAAGCTCACTTAGAAGAGAGAGTACTATTAAAGGAAAGAAAGAAAGAAAGAAAAAAAGCGAAAATGTTTCTCTCTAGGTTTTCATCACACACATTAGAAAACAGCCTCTGGACTTGGGCTCATTACCTCACAGAAAACTGAGTTATAGGAAGAAGTAGGCTCATACATTGCAAAAGAACAGAATGTAAAACAGATTCTCCATCAAGCAACAAAGCAGCTACTCAAAACAAAGAGCAATAAGAACCAGTAACAACACACTATACTCCTATCAAGAGGCTACCACAGGCTTACTACTCTTGAAGTCCCAAGCACTTTGCTTCGATACAGCACCATTTATCTGTGCATCTCTGTCAAGGCACAGCACTGCAGTTTTAGCACACTCTAAGGTTTCCAAAATTGGCTTTTCAGAAGTCAGCAATCTTTTTAGAACTGTATTTTGAGGTAGATTTAAAAAGGTTAAAAGCATTCAGTTTGTTTGTCCTTTCTCCTTTCCTTGCACTATTTGTTCTCCTCGTATCTTTCAACACAGTATTTGGAACAGTTCTCTCTCCTCGCCCTAAGGATTCTTTGGTGACCGAGGGATCAGACCTTTCAGAAGCCCACAGCTTTACCAAATTACAATGTTAAGTTGTGCCTCTAATTGAATTTCCTCAACTTTTCAATTGTCAGGAGCATGAACTTTGTAATACAAAGTAATACAAACACAATGTTGTCCTTCCTTAACTTTTGACTTTTCCTTGTGGTCGATACCCAGGCCCACTGTTTTTGCTCAAGACTTTGAAACAACACGCCAAAGTTAGGGTGGTTGGTTTCATGGTTGGACCCAGTCTCCAGTTTTCAGATCACCAGTTGCTGCGCACAGTGCTGCCAGCAAAGCTGAAGGAGTAACTGCCACCAGGTGACACTCAACATTTGTGCTGATAACAGGGGAAAACACGAGCTTGCTCAAAGTGCAGGGAGAACCAAACACATTTCTTTTTCCCTGATAATAACAGTTCAAACAATTCATGGAATTATGAGGTTGGGCATCTCGGAAATAGTTGTTTTAATCATTGATGCAAAAAGAAACAAACCAAACCAAAACAAAAAACCCCAAACACCTCCACCATGAAAGTTTCCCAGTACTCTCTAAATAAAAAGTTGTTGGTTTGTTTCTGAGGGGTTTGGTTGGTTATTGTTTTGTTGAGTTGGTTCTTTTTAAACTTCTGCACATATCCAGCTCAAAAGGGTGCCATTTGGATTGGAATGAAAAAAAATTTATTTCCATTTATTTGGAGACAGTGTGAAAGTCACCACGAATAACAAGCATGAACCAATGCATTTCAGTATACGCATTTAGTTTAGGGACTTTTTGTTTGATGCTCTGATGCATGAACAATTTCAAATCCCATTAAGACACAGTAGCCTTTTTTCTCCTTTCATGATTAAATTATACTATTATTTTAGAGTATTTTAAGCCATTAACTGGAAGACAAAGTAAGATCAGGCACAAGAGCATTACTCAATCTATAATATTTTAAGCAAAATCTGTTGTTGTAAGGTAACTAAATGCATAAGCTTTTTAAAAGGGCATTATTCCAATTTCACTGGTGTGGTACGCTTAAATCACTTCGTTGAAAAAGTACATGATCCCTGACCACTAGCTGGTAATCCTGAAACATCCAAGCTATTCAACATGTAGAACAGTTAAGTATATGGGACTCTGACAGAAAGGTGCATACTAATAGACAAATTATCACACAAGTACTGTTAGAATGCCAGCAATCCTTGTTAAAAAATCCAAACTTATTTACCCACTTTCTAGAAGCCTCTTTCCAAAAAAACATTCCCCATGAAAACCACTTTTGAAGGATTCCTTTCACGATGGTGAGCTGCTCAGGGATATAATTACTTTTTTTAAAGCAAGCAAACAAAAAAAAATAATTAGGGTTTTCTCTTCAGCTTGCTAAAGAAGATCAAGTAGCTTAAAAATCCTTCTCAGTGTAAGCACCACACCCAAGAATCTGCATCCATATATTCAATTGAGATAGGTTAGTCAGTACCACACACAAAACAAGATACTCTTCTAAAACATACCTATCCTGGCAAATGTGAACAGAATCAGTTACACGGGCACAGTGGGGGAATAAGATAGCAAAGGCAACTGCAACTACTGCACATCTGGGGGCCGCTTGATAAACATTCTTAGGAAACACCCTTTTTTCAATAGTTTTGAGTGCCTGAAAATACTAATTTGGAAGGACAAAAGTCATTATCTGCTAGTTGACATTTTACTGGAAACATGCTTGAAGTTTCAATAAATCAAACAAGTGACTCCTGCTAGCCAAAAAACACTATCAAAGCACTGGAAGGCAATACTTACCCCAAACAATACACTCATGCACACAACACAAACACACCAGTTACCACAATACTGTACCACGGTCCAGATAGCATCAATGGAAAACATAGTGAAGACTAATTAATAATATCGAAGAGGGCTACATTTTAAAAATATTGACTGAACAGTATTTCTGACATCTATGGTAATTTTAAGGTAAACCATTTCAGCAGTTCCCCTATCTATGTAAAATGGCTTATTTTCTCTTGCATTTTACAGCTTTTAAATATCTTAACTGCCAGCTAAAATGTTTTGGGTCAAGAACTGAATAGAACTAAACAACAATATTAATGCAAGTACCTGACTACAGTTTTAAGATTTTTTTTCTTTATAGCTCTGAAGACTGAAAACAATTTTAGAAGTGTAACTCGTAGAAAGGTGTATTCTGGAGTCAAACCAGTAAACGCAGAATAATGTATGAACAAACTCGAAGCAAGACAAATCTTCTCACTTTGAACTTTCCAGTAGCACAAGAGTTCTTTAGCTTGTTAGATTTTGTCCATGCAGAACATCTTCCAAATCATGTACAAAGCATGGACAAGGAGCGTTCATAACAAAATTTATCATCAGTTTTTCTTCTGGCATTGAGTTGGTGTACTAGTCAAAAGCCCCAAGGGAACATTCATGTATTGAGCTGATTCACTGGGCAAATAAGAACCAATCTTTTTTGGAGTTATGACAGAGTAATGAAGTTAATTTGACAAAATAGTAATGACTTAGGCCTGTCTTCAGAAAGCCTAATTGATGACTACTTCACCAGCCTTTATGCATCATGACCTTTATTGTCTGGAGTCCCCAACATAAGAAGGACATGGACATGGACCTGTTGGAGCGTGTCCAGAGGAGGGCCACGAGGATGATCCGAGGGCTGGAGCACCTCTCCTATGAGGAGAGGCTGAAGGAGTTGGGGCTGTTCAGCCTGGAGAAGAGAAGGCTCCGCGGAGATCTTATTGCGGCCTTTCAGTACCTAAAGGGGGCCTACAGGAGAGCTGGGGAAGGACTTTTTACTAGGGCATGTAGTGACAGGACAAGGGGGAATGGCTTCAAACTGGAAGAGGGCAGGTTTAGATTGAACATTAGGAAGAAGTTTTTCACTTTGAGGGTGGTGAGGCACTGGCACAGGTTGCCCAGAGAGGTTGTTGAGGCCCCATCCCTGGAGGTGTTCAAGGCCAGGCTGGCCGTGGCCTTGGGCAGCCTGGTCTGGTGGGAGGTGTCCCTGCCTATGGCAGGGGGGTTGGAACTCGATGATCTTCAAGGTCCTTTCCAACCTAAACCATTCTATGATTCTATGATTCTATGATTAAAGACAGATGCTCTTTTTAGACAAAAAGATTATTTTCTTGCTGAATTAAAATAATGCAAGAAAGTTTATCAGGTAAGACTTCAGGTTCACAGTGTTTAACCAGCCACTACCAAAACTCAGCTAGCAGAACAATGAAGTTGAAATAACCATCGCCTGGAGTTTTGTTTGGGGTTTTGCTAAATATGAAGGTACAACTAGAATGTTTCCTAAGAAGTCATTTATTCAAGAATAACTTATTTGCCTTTCCATAAATATACTTCAACAATATTGACGTTTACCAAGGACATAAAAAATTTAAATTAAAAAAAAAAACCAAAAACAAACATCAAACTGGGAGGTACAAGCTCCAGAATGGTTTATATGCAATGCCTGCTAACTTAAGAGCTCATCTGAAGCTAAGGGAAGCCAATGATTGTGGAAGCATGGAACCTCATTTTCCAAAAAGACTCTGAAAATGATACAAAACCCAATACCCAAATGCATATAGAGAAATCCTGAATCAGAATTTTCTCCTCTGGTGAATTTGCTCAGAAAAGCTCCATGCTCCTGGGTTTGCAGCCAGTCTCACTGATTTACCCGAAAAATATGCAAAGGACTTGACCAGTTGTCCTTCCACTTTAAGGGAGAAGGATTTGCAGTTCTTCTATTTTCCTGGCACATGGGACTCTTCCACGAAAAACGTACACGCTTGTATCCATCATTCACTGAAAGACCCTCACTCTTCATCTTAAGCTCACTGTAGCTTCAAACTTTGGGGTTTTCCCCTCCTTTTTTTTAAAAAAAAAAGCGCAAACAGTCTAATAGGAAACATTAATGTACCAACTTGGAGCAAGCAAAAACAAACAGGAAAGCAGAGTTGCTTGTTCATAAACTGTAAGCAAAAATACTACTCCTCTTTAAAAAAAAAAGAAAAAGAAAACACCAAACACAACAGTAAGACATTCTCTGCTTTTTAAAACCTTTGTGTAGAGCGCACAGAGTAAGAGCAAATGTGTGCCATGTGTGCTAGCCAAGGAAGCGTATGCTTAAGTATGAGGCATGTGTACATACATAAATAGAACATGCAAGTAAGAAATCACTGCAGGAACACATAAAAAATACAAAGCATTTGAAACTAAGATGGAGGAACAACAGTACATCTTTCTCAATTTTAGATCTATGTAAGTTCAAACTATGCATTTTATTTTCAGAGCATATCTTCACTAGTCAAGAACAGACTANCATATCTTTCTCAATTTTAGATCTATGGATCTTATAGATCTTCATTAGTCAAGGACAGACTAGATGTTAGTATAATAACCTGAACAGTTAAATCCATTTTGAAAAGCAGAAATTATATTAATATTATATATAATTATATATAGTATTAGAAAAGCAGACTGAAATTACTATTAAAAGCATTCTGTGAATGGCTCTCTATACAGACACTAAATACTAAAGTATTTAAAGCCGCTCTGGAATACTGACATATGCATTTAAGAGAACTATCTACCCAAAAAGTCTACAATGACAATCACTGCCTTTTCATATGACACGATCATGCCAAGTTGTCTATCTCAAAAATATGATGCCTCAGGGTAGAGCAAAGACGTCTTTCAAGTTACCTCCTCTAGAATAGAAATTAGTTGTCTAGTTTAAAGAGATGTTATCTCATGCTACATTAAGGAAGAAGCCATACTCTCCTTTCAACTCTCCCCATCAGATGTGTGTGTGCATAATTTTTTCTACAGTTTACTTTTATTGCTACCACATTCCAGCATTCTCGTTTAGCTCAGGGCAACCACTGTTGTTTCTGAGCTAGCTATACAACTGACTGCCAAGTTGGGCAAGAAGCAAGTCAATGTTGCTTTGGCATCATATGGTTGTAAACATTTTCATTTAACTCTTAGATGAAAAGTCAAAAGTACATCAAGAAAGCCGGATACTACCATTATTTACAATAAATGTAAGAAAGGTTCCTTCTTGCCACAGTCAGATTCTGGGAATGCTGAACACACCTTTAAAAAGTTGATCAGTCTAGTGAAGAGACCCCTATGCTGCACCCTAACTAGATGTAGCTTTGTAATTACTAGGCTATTTGTTCCTCATTTCACTACATATTGCCAAAAATCTATTTTCAACTTCAGATTGCAAACCATCCCCCTTCAAAAAAAAAAAAAAACAAAACCCACAAGGTTTTCGCTCACACCCCAGATTTTGTGATTAATTTCTTGCTCTCTGCCCCCAATGAAATAGCAGCTAACAAACTCTACTGTATAACCTACTCCTGCGTTTCAGTAAAAACAACATCCAGCCACTAGCAATTTTCTTCCTTGACAATCCATTCATGTTTATAAGATCTAAACCTAGTTCTAGGAGCCATCATGTTAGACGCTTCATAAAAGTTTCTAAAATTTTGGCTAGACTTCAGAAATTTTTGTGTAGTACACAAAAAAAAAGGTGTAGTACAAGAATTGTCACATCAGAACAAGATCAAGAGCATGGTTTGAGGCAGAATATGAGAGAATAAGCACATTATGTTTTACACATTCGCCTGTTTTCTCCTAACAAATAAAAGAAAACATTAATTTTACTTAAGTCTATTAATCTCAAAAAACTCCATACGTTTATCTACACTGATAGAACTTGCTCTGAGGAACTGCTATTGAAAGACAATATTCAGAAAGACTCTTTAGAGCTCGTTTTGGCTTAGTTTCACCTGATCTGCAAAATCTCATCCTGTTGCAATGCCTACATATGTTAGGTAGGGAACAGGATTCATTATCCAAGTCCAGAATAAAGACCAACCTATCCCTAACAGATAAAAGAGATCAAGGGAGGCAGGCAGACAAGGAACAAGAAAAATGTTGAAAGCACAGATTGGTCCAGTACTACATTGTTTCAGTGCACAAAACCCCACAGTTTGCTACATTTCACAAGAATATTTAAGAAAGGATATGAAAAACAAAAAGTGACTTTGGGAATATTTACTGAGAACACCTTCCAAATGTGTGAGGTAGTACAGTGAAAATAAAAAATATATCTGAAATCTTAATAAGCTGCTATAGAGTACTGCCTCTTAACCAACCAACCAACCACAGTAAGCTTTTGTAGTAACAGTAAGATTGAAAGAACAATAAGAAACCAGTAGATCAAGGTGTAATTTGCTCTTTAGTGCTATTAAGAACTCCTTTGTTCATGGTACGAAGTTTATGAACTGGAAAATCAGATTTCAACTGTTCTGTTTGAAATAATTTAGACATTGTGTGATTGTTTACAATAACAAGAGATCACCTGACAGTGATGCTCTAAAGCAGGTCTGTAAAGCTCATGACTCATTGATGGGGCAGGCCAAAGAACTCATTTTACTGACTGACCTCTCTTTCCTCACCAGAGCACATGATTGGCATGCTGCCAACCACTACAAGGTCCAAAAGTGCACCCAAAAAGGGAAGGGAAAAAAAAAAAAAAGACCTCTAGCTAGACATCACACATCAAATGCCTGAGCAGCTAATAAAGCACCAATAGCTATAGCTACTGATTCTGCTATTCCTAATTCTGCGTGGCCTGCGAAGGCTCTAGACTAAAACACCTCTTCAAACGAGAATATTTACAAAAAGAAAAAAAAAGTGGGCTCGGCGAATGGAAGATAAGAAAATCTTTGTTTAAAAAATAAATAAATAAAGTGGCTATATACAGACTAGTGATACGGAGGTGTTCGGCAGCATTGCTCTGAGGCGTCCAGTCGGCAGTTATCGGCTGATCAATTGTACCTGCTTAACCCCAAGAACCTGCGCACTGAAAACTTCTCTGCTAATTGCTGCACTGTAATCGCCAAATATCAAGTGATGTGCAGTGGCGCCACTGTACACACTGTTGTTTGGGGGGAGGAAGAGGAAAAGGGAGTATGAAGAATCCAGACATTGCAATTACCACGCATTAGCAGTTCAGGAGTAGGAGCCGTGTAACCCCACAGCAAGCAGAGCAGCAACGGTAAGTCGCAGGCAGACCATACTGAGATCAGTCGAGAAGATTGGGTAAGAAGCTGTGATTCTGTTTTAAAGGAGTAACGAGATGTACAATAGAACTGAGGAAGCAGGAAAATGGGATTCTTTAGCATAGGGAGCATGGCTTGAATACGATCTGAAGACTTAGAAATCTTATTCACCTGTGTGAATTATATACTCTGAATAAATCAGCTACCTCCAATAGCAAGAACAGGAAGTGACCAAAAATTTGCTGCTGAAATGAGTAAATGAGAACAGAACCATGCAGTGCAGACATTACATTTTTTTGCTGTATGCATACACTGGTAGATTGGGTGGAGGGGGTGGTGTTCATGTAAGAGGTATGTATTGTATTTTGGTACTATACTTGCTTTGATAAAATGGTTATCTAAAATAATTTGCTTGCATTAATTTGCCATTCCCATATCCACTAACAAATGAAACTCTGGTAATTAAATCCCCTAATTTGGTTGCATTCTGCAATTATAAGAGGTCCCTTAATCAGAACAAGAAATGTTTTCCTTTTACTTTCCATTACCTGTGGAATTGACAAAAACACAATGCATACTTTTAAATGGCAGCAAGGCTAGCTGCTTACCCAGAGGAAACTATGTCAATCAAAAAAACACAAAACAGTCTTTCTGGGAACTGCTCCTGAATCTCAAACCAATTCTTGCTCTGTTTTACTGTCTGGACTATGATTTATGTGATAGCAGGTAAACAGACTTTGCTCTGTAAGCCACTGAAGAGCAGATATAGGTTTAAGCGCAAGTCTCACCAATAAATGTGTTTTATTATAAATGTGTGTATCATTTTACCAGATACCGCCTTGAGGTAAATTAAGGTGAATTCAAATTTAACAGTGGAAAAACAAATACCTACTTTGCCTGTCATGTAGACATGTTTGTATTAACTGCATCTGAACCCTCTATACTAGCAGCGCCCTCATGAAACTATCATAGTTGCCAGTGCAGCTGCATTAGCAACTACATACATGCAGCCCTTGGATGTATTTTAATCTTAGTTTGGTCTCTTCAAACAGTTGTTTTTGAAACCATAACACTATTTTTGATAAATGTGAATCTGTCTTCTGAAAAGAAAATCCCATACTCTTGCACTGAGCACAAGAGTCTTTTCAACAACTTCTAAACCTAAGATAAAATAATTTGGAGGGTGGTATTTAGAAGAAATAGAGCCATAATACAGCTTATTTACTGACACACTTATTCGGCTGATTGTACCCAAGCAAGCACCTCTTTCCAGATGCCATAGTCAGCCGGTTGAACAAGTGACTGAAGTCATTAGCACACCTGCTATGTAGAAGACAAGAAGGTATGGCCATAGATTTCAGAGTACAACTTCTTGCAAAGCCTTTACAGGCACTGTAAAAAAGTAAGTGATAGTCAGCTCTCGGTTCTGAGACAGGACAATTTTTATGCTCTGCATCTGCACAGAACCAGGGACAGTGACATGAAAGCCACACTAGAGCTCCCAGTTTCACTGAAAAATATAACGCAAGTTTCCAAGACATCTTAGACCTGCTACAACAACTTCCCAAGTCCTCCAAGAAAACAGTTGTACTAATAATAAATTTTTCACAAGAACACACTAGAAATATTTGATCTCATCCACAGGCACTCCAGCAACTCTGTGGCATGATGAATAGAAAGAACCATCTTAGAATGAACAAGAGTATAATGGTGAAACAAGAATCAGAAGCTCCTGTTACAGAAAGCTGATATCAACAAGGGCCAAGACCAAGTGTGTTACAGTCTTTCTTTCTGGACTTGTATCACTATGAAAAGCACGAGAATTGTACTCTAATTTATCAGCAGTAACAAAAATATCTAGAATATGCTCGCATACATAGCAAGATGATTTAATAGCTCAGTATCACTGAAAGACAATATTCCTATTTTCCCCTTTTGTTCTGAGAAACTGTTCTTTGTGTTTACCCTTGTCCTGGGGTCCTCTTTTCATCAAGGTCTTCTGAGCCAATTAAGTTTAATTTACCATAGCAGTAGAAAGTAAATCCAACAAAAAAGTTTCCTGCCATTTTGGTGAGTTAAATCAACTTAAGAGAAGTGTTCAAGTGCCAGAGCCAGTGCATGGGAGGAGACCCAGACAGCACAGCCATGAACAGGAAAGGGAAGGAAGAAAAACTCCTTCCTTCAGCACGAGCAACAAGCTGTTAGAAATGGCAGAACTGACCATGAAACTCAAGCCTGAGACAGTGGCATAATTTTTCCCTTTTTTCAATCCTTTACCCAGCTGCTTCAAAAGTAGTAACAAATGCATTAAAACACATGCACACAAGAATTCACTGTCTGTCCCTCTCTCTCCGCCAAAACTTCTAGCATTAAACATACACGCTCACCTAGACGCCCTTCAAGTTTCAAGAACAACGTTGTAAAGGACAAACTGAGTCACTGTGTTCTATAACCCACAAAGCCAGGCAACCATGCCATCATCAGATTTTATGATTTTTTTTTTTAAAAAAAAACAAGATACATGGGAAAAAGTAATTCATTTGCAAAAACAGCTATTTAAGAATACGTTTTACTTCAAGATCAAAGTCTCTGAAGTTCAAGTTTTTGATTTGTCAGCTTTGCAACTGACTTGGTTTTGAAAGCACCAGTTTTATGTGCAGTTCTCATTAGATAATACAATGCTTTAGTGTTTGCACTCTTCGGGAAACGGTACGCTCTTCCAAAATCTATTTATTTTAGAGCAAATTTAATTTGTGCATTCAACAAAAGCATAATGACACTTACACGAAGTCTGGGCTTGCTGTAGGCATTTTACACCGCTGTATCTCTTAACTTCAAGAAAAAAAAAGAGTACGTAGCCATAGTTCGCTATGTTATACTCTATAGAATTACTACGCTTGAAATGTTAAGGAAAACACCTCCTCTGTGTTGTTTTAAGGTAGGCATGTAAGAGTATTGTGCTTGCAGGCTAGACCCACTTCTTTTTTTGCTCTTTTTGCTGGAATCAGGCCTCCGTACAGAGAAGAAAACATTTTAAAAAAAAAAAAGAGAGAAACCAACAGAGAAAGGTGGGATTTCATTGACACAACAATGATCTTGAAGCAAGGGCAGGGGAGTCCTTTGAAAGGCGGTTTTATCTGAAGACGACCGAGTAGTGGCGGACTCCATGCGCACCCTCACGTGCATCCTGTAGCCAACGGCTGGTTCCGTGCCGGGGCCCAGCATGGCCCCTACGGGGAAGGGGGAAGGGGGGTACGGCGAGCACGCTCACCGGCGGTGCGGCTTAGGCCACGCCGCCACCGGGGAGGGCTTCCCGGCCCCGCAGCGTCCGCTCCCACCGGCGATGCTGCGGGAACCGCCGAGCGCGGCCCCTTCCCGGCGCCCCCCAGACAAAGAGTGCGGCGGCGGCGGGCCTGAGGGGAGGGAAACGCGACCCCGGGCGCATTCCTCTTCCTCCTCCCGGCGCCGGGACGGGGACAAAGGAGAAGCGGGAGGGCTGCAGAGCCCGAGCGGCGGGTCTCTCGCCGGGGCCCCTGCCCCGCCGGGGAAGGCTTGGCCGCCCCGCAGCCCGCCCTGCGCGGCGGGAGCCCCGCCGCCTCAGCGGGGAGTGAGCGCCTTGCGCTGAGGCGGGCGCCCCGGGGGAGAAGCGGGGCGAGAACAAGTGGCGGCGCGGGGCCGCCCGCCTCAAGGTGACACCCGCGGCCTCCCCCGCGCCCCGGCCGCTTCCTCACCTGGCACCTGCAGACGATGTCGGCGTCCTGCGCCAGCAGGTCCACCACCTTGCCTTTGCCCTCGTCGCCCCACTGGGCCCCCAGCACGACGGTCACCTTGTTGCCGGGGAGGCGGGCGGCGCACTCGCCGTTGGGGATGGCGGGCGCCGGGGCGCCATGCTCCGCCATGGCTCGCGCTGCCCGCTCCGGCTCCGCTCCAGGCACATGCGGCAGCGCGCGGCGGCTCCGCTCCGCTCCCCCCGCCTCCTCCTCCTCCTCCTCCTCCTCCTCCTCCCGGGCGGGCGGTGGTGGTGGTGGTGCCGCTGCCGCCTCCAGGTGCCGCCGCCTACCGGCCCCACCAGCGCGGCCTTCCCCAACACGCAGACCCCTGCCCTCAGGCGGAGCCGAACGCCGCCCCGCTCCCCCGCCGAAAACCGGAGGCGCCCCCGGCGGACTTTTTTTTTTTTCCCTTCCTCGCCCTTGCGCCGCTCTCCCGCGCGCCCCGCGGAGCGGACTACATTACCCAGCGTGCTGCGCGGCCTCCCCCGCGCAGGGCGCCGCGCGGGGCCGGGCGCGGTGCATGCTGGGGCGCGTAGTCCTCGGGGTGGGGGCCGCACCTGTGGCCGGAGGAGTTCGGCGTGGGTTGCCCCATGCGCCCTCGCGGCGGCGCGAGGCCGTGTCGGCTGTGGAGGGGAGGAAGGGGCCGCTGCTGAGGAGCGGCCGCGGCGCCCCGCCGGGCGCTGCCGGCCCTGGGGTGACTGGAGGGCGGCTGCGCCTTGTGTGGAAGGAGGGGAAGAGGCGCTGAGGGGAGCCGGCGGGGGGAAGGGGTTGCCGGCGGGGGGAAGGGGTTGCCTGCGTGCGTCGGGTCTGGCCCGGGCTCGGGAAGCGCTCAATCTGCGGCCTTGGGTTTGGTGGCCACAGGTCCTGTGTCCCTTCCCCACAGGTGGCTGTCTGGGGCGTAGCAAGCCCGCGGCCTGGCGTGCTACAGGTGTCCCCGCGCCGCTCCTGAGGCAGAGCGGGTGCCTCTGGTCCCTGCCAGCCCGTGTGGATGCCCCTTTTCCCCCCACGTTAACATCTGTCACGGGGGTCCGGCCTGCAGAGGTGCGTTCGCAGCGTATCACAGCTTTGCCTGCGTGGTTAGCGTTGCTGGCTTGATGATGGGAATATAAATTCGTGTTTGTAGAACTAGGGGCTAAATGTAAGAGGCCATTTTCTGCAGAGACACCGGAACGTGGCCCCAAGCTTATTCATGAGGAAAAAAAAATAATGGAAAAAACCCATAGCAGAGTAATGCCTTCATCATGCATACTTGAGGGTTTAGAAGTGGAACTGATGTCTCAGTGGCTGTTTTCATTCTTTCCTGCTTCACAGAATCAACACCCCTGGGGGAAGATTTTTTTTTGTGTAAAGTAGCTATTAAAAAGACATAAATCTGAATGATGTAATTATTGCTAAAACAGCTATTTAAAAAACTGAGTCACTGAGCAGTCACAATCTGCAGCTGTCTGGCATGTTGTAGAGTTTGATTTTAGTTGCTTCTTCGCTCCTTCAGGTTTACTCTAACCAAGAATTTGAGGATCTATAAAAGCCACTGGTGACAAGTTTATCTGTGTCTTGTAAAGCTAGGAAGTTATATAACATAAAATTAAATATGAAGTTGACAGAGAACATTTTTACAAAGAACAACTGAAAATACCTAAATCCTGACTGTCAGTGCAAAGAGATGCTATGACAAAGTAGCCAGTTGAGTACAAAGTTGTTGAGCAATTGCAAATGATACCATGCAATTGTGCATATACACTTCAAAGAGCAAACAGTTCCTTAAACATTCAATATAGTCCATAGCATTAATATTTTTGTTCGCTTGTGCTAAAAAATACATAGTCATGATTTCTGTATCTCAGAAAGCACACAAGCACAGAGCTTGTGGGAAGTCACTAGAAGCCACAAGGAGCTTCTGAAGTCAATTTCTCCGGTCTTGCTGACACAATGGCAAACTGGTTTAGTGCACTCACTTCTGAGGCCATAGATCATCTTGTGACTCCCCAAACAATGGTCTAGATTAATGTTTCAGGATACGATTTTCCCGTATAGCTGAATCATATTAACACCTCACCATTGCCAGCACAAATATTCCCTTGAATCTCAAAATAAATTTGAGCCTGTCGTGGTAGTGTCCTAGCAATGTGATATTAGTGTAATGCCACTTTCCAAAGATGTCTCAGGCACACAAATCCATTGCTCTGCTATTTTTATTTGGTGTAGAAGAGTTTTGAGATTCATGTTGTGGTATGTTTTCTTGGTAGGTATAGAATCAGTGACGAAAACTATGAACACTTCCAGAAAACCTGCAAGTATTTAATGAAGATCAAGCTAATCTATACTTATTGGTACTGCAACGTTTAGAATTTTTATTTAATGTATGGTATTATGGGCCTGTCATTCTCCCACTCCCTTTTCAAACTAAATGGAGGGTTTCCTTCTAATGCTGTAAAAGATATTAAATACTCCTTATTAACATGATTCACTAGCTGTATTTATAGTATAGTTCTAAAACATGGTGACTCTTGACCAAAGTACAAACACAACTGGTGTCTAATGCCCCTTGTCAAAAACCGGCATTTGCTGTACTGTAAGTAAGAGCTTAGAATAAAACTGTGCAGAAATTCCCAATTGCATTTATTTTGGTTCATTTACTATAAGCAAGAAAACCAGCAAGAGCATGCAGTGTTACAGTACTTGTTTTTTCCTCTAAAATGTGTGGACTATATTAACTTTTTTTGCTATTTGGCAAGCCGAATCTGCTCAGTGAGGGGTCATGGGCATTTAGAGGTGGCATGAAGTGGCAGGAGTTTATGTTCAAGGAATGAAGGATTGTGACTGCCTTTTCTGGCATTAGCAAGCTGGTATATGGGATTGACTCTGTAAAACTGATCCAGGCCAACTGAGCTATTAGCTGATACTCAGCATGGCCAATGGGTCATAGAGTGCTATTTCTTTCTCCATATTAATACTTCTAAAGTGTGTTGAAGGACTACTGAACGGCGTTAACACTTTTCTGATACTGTTTTTCCTACTGTAAGCAATTTCTGAGTTTCAGGAAAAGTACAGATTGAAGAAAAAGCCCTTGGCTATGAAAATGTCAGGGCACACGGTCCATGGTACGAGTTTTCTGTTAAAACTAGTTCTGCCTGTGACAATGATATAATATATAGATATTTTACACTGAGGTCTTACCTATACTAGGACAGTGGCTGCAGAAAAGTGGTCTGTAGGCCATGGTTAGCTAATCTGCAGGTGTCCTACAGAACTGTGTTAAACAACCAAATATTGAAATTTGTCACATTAATGTTATTAAAACATTCGATAAAAGGTAAGTTAATTTTACTTCTTGATTTTTTACAGCATCTTCAGAGCATTTTCCTGTTTTAATTTGATGTTAAGATGTACAGTGGCTCACAAAAATTTGTGGCTGTTGATAGTGCCATAGCCTAAAAAAGTCTAAGAATCGCTGTGCCAGACACAGTTGGCATCTGTAGCACTTCAAACTCTCCAGAATGCTGTCAGCTTAGCTTAGGAGGAAGAGAAATCATTATACAGTTAGGACATACATAATTTTATTTCAACAGTGTGCTAATGTAATTGATCCCTGCTTGTTGCTTGTTATTACTCATTTTAAATTAGTTTTTCCAGTTAAAATGTCCCTTAATTATTTTTGTTACATTCATTAATCTTTTTATCATGGTAAAAATGAGATTAAGAACATTAGAAAGTAATATTTGTGTATGTTGTCACAATTGATACATTTGCACACACTAGCAAGTGTTTTCAACTCTTTGGTTAGATATATCTAGAATACGAAGGATCTTCATTTATTGAGTGGGAATTTCCTGATGTATGTACTGCGGAAGATAAAAGGTAAGAATTTAAAAAATCATAAACATCACCATAATAGGACAATTTTTAATTCAATGGGAGAATAGTTAAGGTAATATAGGATAGTTTTGAAATTTCATTGGTAGTTTACAAAAGTGCATTTTTTACATGCAAGTGTAAATAAGGGAGCAGCTGACAAGACTGGAGAGACGCAGGAAAATAAAATACTGTCATTGAAGAGTTATAGACCTAAATCCTTTGCTTGGAAATGAGATTTGTAAATTATGATTTGCAAAGACAACTATTTTATATAATAATAATTTTTAAAAAAGTAAAAAAAAATTAAGAGAGTTCTTCAGATCTGCATATTCCATTGTTCCCTAAAAGAACGGCAAATGAATTGCTGTCTTTACAGAGCAGAAATGAAACGGTTTTCTGTATGTATGATATTGTAATTTAAATATTTACCTATAAATCGTTAAATATGAAAATGGACATATATGATGCAAGTTAACTTTTATTACAGTGTTCCCTCCAGAATTTGATTGCTTATTGTGATCTGCGCAGCAGCTTGCCCTGCAAGGCAGGTGTAAATAAATTGCCTGTTCCTGAGTGTTACAACATGTTAAATGTGTGTAAAGACACTATGTCTTGGGCTTTGACAGCATCAGCCACTAAAAGTTTAACAGAATGCACGTGTGATATATAATTTGGGTGATTAATTTTTTGTAGGACTTTATAGATTTATATATTTCTCACAGGATGTCTCTCTGAGTCAGGGAGAATGAAGAACTGTGTAAGGCAAACAAAAAAACCCAATGAATGTATGAATCCTTTTTGTTGTTTTTATTAATTAAAACAGGATGCCAAATACTGCACAATATTCAACTAAAAAAGATCTCGAATTGGTTGAAAGCTTTTCCTTTTTCCTAGGTCTGTTTTTTGGTTAGAACAGTTCCTTTATCTGGGTCATTGCCAAAGTATCAGCTCAAGGGAGGAGAGTACAGTAGCACCAAAGTACATCAACTTTATCTGTATGAAAACAGCACCCTTAGTTCACCATCTTTTGAAAGTGCCAAAAGGGCTGTGGGTGAGAGCTAACGCATCAACGAAGATTGTATTTGATTGTTAAATATGGGTTAGAATAAAGATTGTTGGCTGTGTTACATCTGCTAACCTGTAACCCATAATACTTGAGCCCTGATTAAATCCTTCACTTATTTTGCTCTTATCTGATGTTTTGGGACAAGATGGATGAGCATAAACTTGTGAATGGGGTGAAGTGTGACTTCAAAGGCAGGCGATCAGGATGTGCAGGCCTCTAGAATGACCCATACCGCATTCTTGGAGAGCTCGGCGACTGGGAAATGTGCCTGGCCAGTTGGCTGTCATTAGGGGGATTGTTTATACAGCTGTTGAGAGACAGTCATCTTGTAGTTCCCCAAAGTGTCACTCTGATACGGTACAGTAGCTAGGTTGTCTCTCATACGTGTAAGAAACACTTGAGCCAAAAGCTTCATGAATATTTTACATGCTTTTAGGCTCAAGTTTCTCTCACATTTTTCTTTCTTTTTTTTTTTTCCTTTTAAATTTGGTGCGATGTGTTTATAAACAATGCTCTAAACCTCTAATCATCCAATCTTAGAGACGTAGATTGTCACTGTCGCGCTGAACCGCTAGTGTTCTCTCTTTAATAGAAATGTTGGGTGTTCTCTTGCAAAAACTTTCGAAGAGGACCCTGAAATCCTAAATTTTCAAGTTTTAATATAAGTAGATTCTCAGATGCATATATCTGATGTTAAATAGTGTTAAACATTTGTGTTGTGTGTGGTGTTTATTTTTTAAACAATTTTAGTTCAACAACAACACTGAACTGTTTGCTGGGACTTACAGAGTAAAACCAAAAGTAGAGACTGAGGTAAGATGTGAAAATAAATTGTGAGAAAATTAATTGTGGTCTGATCATTGTGTACTCAGAGATGGTTTGGATGCAGATGTCTCTCATAGCATCCATAGTCTGCTGTGAAATGGAACTCCAGAACTGAATATGCTATTTACAAAATAACCTGTCTTTATCTCTAAAGGTTGTGAAAGAAAACTTGCAACTAAGAACAGAATTTAACTAGTATAGTGGTGGTTTGTTTGCTTGCAAGATGAATCAATGAATTCTGAGATTTCTGATAGCCTCTTTTATTTTATTGAAATATTAAATATTTTACACGTATCCCTTTAAAATCCGGTTACTCTGCTTGCTGTACAGACCTGCCTGCATCATCTGTCTTTGCTAGGGACAAAAATCAGCTGCTTATTATATAGCTGCAAAAAAACTCAGCTTTCTCACAGTAGTTTTTGTAATGACCATTGAGTGTTCTTATACCAAATTCTGTGGGATGATTAAAGCTAAAAAAAAGTATGGGACAATGTTAGCGGATTTTAATCTTACACTAAATGTGAGATAAGGAACCGTTGTGCAGACATTCATTTTCCTATTAGGTTCATCAGAACTCTTGATTCTTAAATGGGTTTGTAGTAATTGTATTTCCTGCCTGTTACACTGGAATGGCACAGATTATGTGGCTATTGTCGTAGATTTTTGCGTATTTACCACAAAAAAAAAAGAGATTGGACTAATTAGGATTTTTTCAGTATTTTGTAAAGAATGTAATTGGTCTTTTGGGAGGTTGGATCTGAAGATGCTCATGCTGAAGCCTTATGATCGGTGACTAGAAGGAACTATATGATCTTTTAAAGGGATTAAGGGAGTTTGCAATATGATGTTGAATTCCTGTTCATTAGATAAGACTGTTAGAAAGAAGTGAATAGTATTGGGTCTATGTCCCCATGTACACATCTATTTAAGGTGGCACAGAAACAAAGGTAAGCTGCATAAACGCAGTTAATTCTATTCAGAAAGAATCTAATATACAGGCATTAAAAATAAATCATGTAAGAAACCTGTCTTAGTTTTATATTTTCTCTTACCAGATGGAATTGCTGCAATTTCTTTCATGAACATCAAAACTAATTGTTGCCTATCTGTTTGTGTTCTCTAACTCTCTCTTTCCCCTATGACCATTTCCCAGTGGAAAACCTTATTTCCCTCTCATTTATATTTCACCTCACCCTTTCTATGTAAATAATCCTAAATCCTACCCGTGTGTTCAAGCTCTCTTCTTGCCTTTGATATTTCCATTTCCTCTTGAGCCATTCCAGAAGAGCTTCAGTTGTTCAAGTTTTCAACTACTGGTTGAACAAGAGGTAACAAGTGCTGTGATGAGCAGCTACATATCCCTACATATGGGATTATTGACCAAGGCTTTAGGACCTCAAGTTTCCAAGCATGCTTGTGTGTTCGTAAATAGCCTCACTGAATTAAATTGGACTATTCATAAATCAAAGGGGGTCTTGTGTGGATAATAAAGCATTCTATAGATGTATATATTGCTATAAGTAAAATATAAACCAATAGCACTAGGAAGACAGTATATCAAAGCAAATTGTGTTTCTGTCTTCTAGACATTTGAGGATAAAAAGCGGTATTTGCCTGCTTCTGATCATTCTAATTGTTTCATATGGTATGTGACAAGAGCTTCACAAACAGGTAGGGTTTTTTTTCTATGTAAATATTTTTGGAACTATATAATAGTAATGCTTTCTAACAGGGATAATATTTTCAATGATATGTTTGAATAAATGAAAAACCTGACAGTTTGGAATTTTTTTTTTTTATTTATTTAATTTTGTAGGTATTCATAATGTTGGGTGTATATGTATGTATGGGTCAAATTGAGAACTCTTTAGTTTCCATATTGAATTAAAATCCGTAGAAGGTGAAAAGAGGAACTTTTGTACTTAGTACAGGTCTAAAAATGAAGGATATTGACATGTGGATTCAGATGTGGCACTGAACAAAACCACAGTCAGCCATTGCCCAAGGTAAATCAGTGTTGCAAGACAGAGTTGCAGAAGGCAGCTCATGAGCAATAGATTCCAAAGAAAAGAGACGGACTTGGGAGGACATATGTCTAACAGGTCTGAAGGTTATTGAAGAACCTCCCATCTACTGTAGAACACGGGGGAATTTTGATTGCAGGGGCCAGAAAGAAGGATGTCTTTCTTGAGAGGAGTCAATTGTAGAAATAACAATATCTTGAATGCTGTTGCAGGATTTCAAAGAATGCTCATGAAAAGGGAGAAAAATCAGGCAGAGTCTTTGTTCTTTTGTCTATGTATGTGTATTTATCCTGCTTACTAAAGTAATGATTTTTAAACCTTAGAACATAAGCATGTCTCCCTGCACACTCTAACATCTCTGAAGAAGGCTATGTCAGAGTGAACTTGCAGCTAAAAACATCTGCTCAAACAAATAGGAATTAAAAATAATTGAACAGAATGTGCCACTCGTGTGGAGGGAGAGAGCATGCTCTTTATGTTTGCTCGACAAGCCAAGAAAAAATGAGTAGTGGAGTGTAAGACAATGTATTTTAACGTAGTAAGACCAGACAGGGACCCTGGTGGTTTTCAATCTAGGAAGCCCTACCAGAGTTACCATCACCTTATACTTGGAACCACTAGGAAAAAGCAAAGAAAAAGGCTGATGGTCGTGAGACTACTGAAAAAGTTCTGTAGATTTCCTGAATAAAACCAGTAGTTTTTAGGTGAGAACAGTAACTTGTATTCTTCTCCTGTCATCCATGGAGTTTGCCAGTATTTGGCTCACTTTATTTATTTAGGAGGAAAACATCTATAATGCTAGTCAGCGATATTTTTAATGGCATACTTTTGCTTACAAAATTTGTATACAAAGCCCTGTTTCTCTTAGCGTAATAGAAATAAATAGCAGTAGCTTTCTTTTTCACAGTTTTTGAACCCCTCTGATAACAAGCATCATGTGCTTGCCCTCAAAGCCATGTAACTGTTCTGTTTATTTGCATAATAGGCTAGTAAGCTCCTTACTTGGATTTTTTTCTCTCAACCACAGGGTAAACTTTCTTGCATGTTTTCTGTTTTGATTAGTGTTAATATTGCCTGAGAATGTCTTCCGACATTTCCCAGATATTACTGCAGAAAGGAGCACTTAATTGCTTTTTTTGTTTTGTTTTGTTTTTGCTGGAAGGAATGCACTGAGTACAGTTACCAAACTTAAACGAAACATGACTGACAAGAAGCCAAAGACAGCCTTAATAGCAGCAATCTCTCTCATCCTAGAAGAACCATAGATCAGACTTTTTTCTTCTACTTCAGTCACACTAGTTAGAATTACTTGTGTCTTTGCTTGAGAACTGCAAATTTAGTTTTGTAGTCATACGGATTTTTCTCAGGAAATTTGAAGATAATCTGTAGATTTTTAACATTTGACTTGAGTAGTGATTAAAACATGCTTCCATATTATAAACTCTGATCCTTGTCCACTGCTTCTTTTTTCTGCTTAAACTGATGGATGAATTCTTGACCTCTCTTGAAGGCACTGGATGTTTTCACATTGACTTCATCCAGGATGTTTAATGGGGTTTGATTTCATGCAATCCTAATTCTATTGTATTCTATTCTGACATCCAAGGTACAGCAGTTTCCCTGCCTTTCCCTCGCCCTTGGACCTTACCCATTCCAGCTGCAGCAAGAGTGCAGAAGACTCGGAGGCCCTAATTTTAATACCAGCAGCACTTTGCTCCCTGTCATGTCGTTACAGAGAGGGACATGTCTCACTTCTTGGAGAGGGAAGTCTTCTGCTCATACAGGGTCTCCATTGTGCACTCTGATACAGCAGGTATACTTCCTTGCAAAATGATCTTTTTAATCTGATCACTTTAAATGAGGTGAACTGTTCAGAAGATGTGCTTTCTTTGAATAGAACATATTTTTAGTAAGAGAGAAGCTATGTTATAAAAAAGCCTATGAAAGACGCTTAGAGTATGTTTTTAAATGAGAAACATCAGCAAATATAGATCTCTTTAAATATTGAAATATTTATGTAGTGGAACAACCAAAGCCAATATGTTAAAAGCATTATTTTAGACACTGTATACCCATCTCATACAAGCAAATAGATTTAAATAATGTAAAATAGTTTTATTCAATATCAAGCTTTTTAATGATAATTTCAAGTAATATGTAACTTATTGTTCTTGTAGAACAGATCCACTCTCCATAAGTGAAAACCAGGTAAATATAAGTTTGAATGTGTTCTTTGGCCTTATATCTTAACCTAGCTCTTCTAAATTTATTTTTTCCTCATTTTTATGAAATACAGTTTTGACACAAATTCAGACTGATTGATGGCAGACTTTGGCAGACCAACCTTTTATTTGAACCGCCCAGCGCAGGTGAAGATCAAGTACGAGACCACCTAAGGAACCTGAAGGTGTGCAAGGCCATGGGACCTGATGAGATACCTCCGCAAGTCCTGAGGGAACTGGCAGACGAAGTTGCTAAGCCACTATCCATCATATTTGAGAAGTCATGGCAGTCTGGTGAGGTTCCTGCTGACTGGGAAAGGGGAAACATAACCCCTACTTTCAAAAAGGAAAAAAAAGGAAGATCCAGGGAACTACAGGCTGGTCAGTCTCACCGCTGTGCCCAGCAAGATCACGGAGCAGATCCTCCTGGAAACTCGGCTAAGGCATGTGGAAAAAAAGGAGGTGATTGGTAGCAGCCAGCTTCACCAAGGGCAAATCATGCCTGACAAATTTGGTGGCCTTCTACAAGGGGGTTGCAGTGGTAGTGGACAAGGGAAGAGCAACCAATGTCATCTACCTGGACTTGTACAAAGCATTTGGCACTGTCCCACACGATATCCTGGTCTCTAAATTGGAGAGTCATGGATTTGACAAATGGACCACTCAGTGGATAAAGAACTGGCTGGACGGTCCCACTCAAAGAGTTGTGGTCAACAGCTCGATGTCCAAGTGAAGACCAGTGACGAGTGGTGTTCCTCAGGAGTTGGTACTGGGACCCGTGCTGTTCAGCATCTTTGTCGGTGTCATGGACAGTGGGATTGAGTGCACCCTCAGCAAGTTTGCCGACGACACCAAGCTGTGTGGAGAGGTAGACACGCTGGAGCGTAGGGATGCCATCCAGAGGGACCTGGACAGGCTGGAAAGGTGGGCTCATGCCCGCCTCATGATATTCAACAAGGCCAAGTACAAGGTCCTACATGTGGGTTGGGGCAATCCCAAGCACAAATACAGGCTGGGCAGAGAATGGATTGAGAGCAGCCCTGAGGAGAAGGACCTGGGTGTGCTGATTGATAAGAAGCTCAACATGAGCCAGCAATGTGCGATCGCAGCCCAGAAAGCCAACCGTCTCCTGGGCTGCATCAAAAGAAGTGTGGCCAGCAGATTCTATGATAGTATTCATGTCTGTGAATTTGTGTATTTGATTGAGATTTTAACATGTGTGACATCAATGAATCTCATTAAATATTCCATTGGTACAGTAAATTAATATAATCTTGTTTATAAAATTCCTTATTTCATAACATTTTCCAAGTTTAATATGAAGAGATGATAACACAAATTACTTCCTACCTCACCCCCTCTTTGACTGTGAGAGAGATTGTGGTCACGTGTGGAAATATGAAAACTTTAAATAGTTAAAAAAGCGTCCTTGCTAACAAGCTGAATTCGGGGAGCTGCTGCATAAGTAGTTTGTAGTCTGCTAAAAATGACTGAAGTTCACAGCTGTGGAAGCAAGATATATTCTCCCTGTGCATGTTCTTCTATCCAGCTACCTCTGAGCAAGCAGCTGTATGATTACTCAGCTTGCCCTGTTCTCAGGACAGATTGCAACGCTTGGCATTTTGATTTGAGTAGACGAACAGGAAACTGCGGGATGTGAACCGTAGGATGTAAACTTGCAGCATGTCAGCTGTTTTATGAGAAGTGCCTCTGCGCGCATCCTTACACCGCTGTGCTTTGCGGTAAAGGTGGTGGGTCTGTCTCACTGAAGGATTATTCCCCATGCTTGTACCAGGAGAGGGGAATACCAGGTGTTTGCCTTCTTCCTAGCTGAAAGAACAGTATGTCAGCTATGTGCCAGTCATGGAAGCGTACATGATGCATATTTAATTAACAGCTTTGTAACATTTCCTCGACAAGAAACAAGTTCTGTTTTGTTTTAACAGTGAGTAACCCCTCTTCCTTAGCTGCAGCAGAACAGGCTGCATATGGCTTCATAGGGCGCAAGGATGGAGAGAGACCGAGGAAGGGCTTCTGAGGGAAGTATGACGGCATCAGGGGACAAAAAATTATTCTGCATAAGTTCTTACTCTTTCCCCCTTTATTTTTGAGAAAGGAGGTGCTGCTTCCGTCAGTTGCTGTTGCCTGTTCACATCAAAAAGAAACAAAGAGTACAAGATTAGATTGCAGCATATGCGTTGCCTAAGTTAATATTGTTATGTTATCTTACGTGTTGTCACAAGAAGAAATTCTATTGCAGTGACAGAGTATTAGTGTTTGTTAAAAAACTATCAACTTGTGTTTCTTTTTTACTTTTTAGAATTTTGTGGCTACATGATCCTGAAAGTGCAGATGCCTCCAAACTGAATCACGCTGCAATTATTCCATCACAAGTATGTTGAAATGATGCCACTTAGAAAAAAGTTAAAATGCATGTCTTGTGAAAATTTGCCAGTTGAAAGTGGAAATGTCTTATTGAAATATACTGCCTGCATACATCTTTACTTATTTCCTTTTACCGTGTTAGGAAAAATAAATTTGCAAGGTTTTCTCTCCTATTAATACTGCAGCAGTAACACGTGTAATGAGTGAGATTAAATCTATTGTCTATTTCATAGCGACAGAATAATTAGCAAGTTTTAGTGATGCAGTCAAATTTTAGTCTTTGTGAAAACTATATTCAGAAATTGTAACTGGCAGTAACATGATAGTTAAACAGAAGTCTCTCTTCAGATTTCCTCATGCACCTCCATAGCAAACTGTTGGAAAAGGGTTTAAGCAAAAGCCTTGTGGAAGTCATGATATGTGATAAACAGGGATGTCAATTTACCAGTTTAATTTAGACCTAAAATGTGACAGCCTGTTGTACAAGCTGATCTGTAAAGATAGATCTCTGGACTGACTGGAGATTCATTTAAGAGATCATCCCACATGTAAGGATTAATATGTACAATAAATTTTGTTAGGAGTGGGGTTTGTACCTAAACAAATGGCAGAAAGTAATTAGTCTTCGGTACAGTACCTGACATGAGGTATGCAGGCATGGCACCACAATTTATTTTATTTTTTTTAATTATTATTTTAAGTTGCCATCATTCTATCTTTTAATTTTTTTAACATTTGTTACTATCTTCAAGATTAAAATGAAATAGAAGAAAAAGGTAGCAATATTAATTGTATTGTGAAGGCATTTTTGTTGTTAGATAACTAGATGTTAGGAAAGTGTTTTTGTTTCTGTCTGCTGCTATGGATAGAATGCAGAGAAAACAGAACTTGAATCTGAGTGTTGTGTGTTCTGAAATGAATAGATTGAGTAAATATGATTTTAATTGTATGTCATTGTTTGAAAATTTATTTTATAATATCCAAGCTTGTTCAAACTTTAGAATTTCAAAAGACAAATGTAGTCATAAACAGCCTTACACTAGCTGGACAAAAATATAATTAATAATAACCTTTATTTTACTTAAACAGAGTTCTCAGATACTCGGCAGGCTGTTCTGGAATTTGAGATGGGAGCTGTTGTTCATACCTGTTTGAAAAAAGAAAAGTACTATTCTCGGGAGCATCCAAAATTAGGGTATGATATTTGATTATTTTTTTTTAGTGGAATGCTATTTAAAATTGTTACACTTGCGACTCTACAAACAGCTGCTGATGAGTAGGGCCATGATGAGAGCTGTTGCTGAGAGGCCCATTTTTTTGGGCCTGTTTTTTTCTGCTTTGAGATAATTCTGTGCTTCAGTAATAATTTTGCCATTTTCCCTTTTATTTGAAGAGAGCTTTTAATCTGCAGGTTTAGCTGCCCTTTGTTTCATTCACCATAGTACTTAAACTTATGTAGGCCTTTCTCTTAGTCCTAAAAAACTCACTGCTTGTAATTATTCTACTTCATATGTATAGAAGCTCGTGGAGTAGAAAGCAAGACTGGACTCAAAAAACACTTAACATTTTTACTGTAATGAATAGTCTTTGTCTTAATTGCCAAGTTGTAGGTATCAGCTTGAAGTTAAACATATCCCCCCATTCTGGCATGCCATTCCTGGAAGTTCAGAACGTGCGTGAGGTGTTGTATCAAACACCTCATCCTCATTTAGAAAATATCTTGGACAGATACTCTTCTTCAGCCTTCTCTAGACTTCTAAGTGGGGATTGCACATTTTTACTTCATGTGCTGATATTGCAGGTACAACTTCAAAAACGAAATAAGGTAGCTCAGGAAGGGTATCATTCAGGTACAATTAAACTGCTTCCAGTGTCTCTGCTAGCTTGTTTAGAATAAAGTTCAGGTATTTGTGCAAAACCAGGCAAATTCTTCACATGTTGGTGAAGAATTCAGCATTTTCTGTGAATCGACAATTAACTATACCCTTGATGAGCAGTAGCAGGGCAATGGCTGTAGTAATATGGTTCTAAACATATGTGATAAAATAATACCCAAAGAATTAATCCTTCTTTTAATGCTTGCTTACATTACAGTCATAATTAGACTGGGGGTTTGCATATTCCGCATAGGAAACAGAATAGCAAGGAGGTGGTTGGAAGGTGAGGGAAAAGCGAAAGGTATCCCAGAACCTCCTCATACTAGAGCATCCACCACCAGGGGACGTTCATAGGAGCTTTTTACATAGGAACATCATATAGGATTCCAAAGGATGAATTTGTTTCTTTCTTTTCACAAGCAACTATCGTCAGTTTTCTTAGAAATAAATAAAGGGATTGCAGTAAGATTTTGGTGAGTCTGGACAGTCACGAAAAGGCAGTTCGTGAATCCAGACAAACCAGTGCCATCCCCTTCAATTCCTATTTTTTCTGTGCTGGAGCCCCTGATGAAACTCTTCTGCACTGTTATTTCTAGTATTTTGGACCAATAAATTTTAGAACTAATACGAGGACTCATACTGTCAGTTGATCTTTTATCACTGCTTACTGCATTTGAGGGCAATTACTTCTTTTCCTTTCCAGGACTGTGTAGTATTCACCGTATTTTGCAGTGTGCCCTGAAAACACAACAGGTCAGCAGTGACAAAAATTCACAGTTTTTATTTGATTGTGAGTTCATGAGAAAATAGAACCAACCAGTAAAGAACAGTGATGTGAACATACCGGGAGTTATGTGTAGCAAAGGTATTTGTCACAAGTTCTGTGATCGGTAAAATTTTATCCTATGTAGGCCTTCAGTGAAGCTAATCCAAATACATCAGAGCTAAATTTTGCCATGGGGTAGTGAGAATGACTCTGAGTTTACATTTTACAAGGTATTCTCAACTGCAGATGTTTCCTGCAGCGTATTTGCCATCTGTCCTTTACCCATTTTACACACTCTCTTAATGCCAATTATAAGAAGTTCACTACTATTTTGTGACTTTACCTTCTTTTTTAAAGAGTTTACTATCAGCATGTCATTAGTGCTATGTATTACACTGCAAGAGATGAGTCTGACTTTTAATGGAGTAGGTAGTATTGTTTATGTAGGTTTGGTTTGCTCTCCCTCCGTCGTTATCTGTTGTACCTTCCTATTTTATCACTAGATGGCAACATAGCAACACTCCATATCAAAAGTTGCTCTAACAAGAGATGGGCTTTTTCTATTGCATTTTTCACAGCAGAGCTTAAATAATTCACCCCACCCCCCGAAATAGGAACATATGAATTGTTTCTTAATGGTGTGAGTCCTGGTATTGCTTTTTTTTATCTTATTAACTGCTGCTTTTTTAGACAACTGAAGTGCAGAATAATCAAGTAAGAGGAAATAAAATTGCTTTATAAATTAACAGTCTTTTTTCTTCCAAATAAGGAAGAGAGTCTATTGATTCATCTGAATCATCTCATGTATGCTTGGTTATTTTGCAGAAACACCTTTTATTGAAGCCAGGGGCACTTGTGTTCACACCTGCAAGAACAGAATTTGCACCATTTTTGCTTTTCCAATTATTTCATTTACTGAGATAAGTCTGGAAGTTAATACATCTGTAGACAGAAAACCACTGAAGTAAGTTTGGGGTGAAACAACTTGTATCCAATAATTGTATGCAAGAGCCTCCTTAGCATCCCTCTTGGGAGCACTGAGCCCACAGACTAATTCAAATCCTAGTCAGACTGGACAGGACGATTATCAGTAGGCAAGGTATGAAAACTGAAATTTCAAACTCAGTTCCTCAGGAGACATATTTTCCAGTGAAATGAGAGAAATAATTAAGTGCTTTGACAGCATGGATATCTACTGAGGTTTATCTTGGGTATAATGAAACATTTAATAAAATAGGAGATACAGCAAACTTAGTTAAGTTCTTAAATTTTCCAAACACTGATTCTTGATCTATAGAGGCTGTTACTTATGACACAATCCCATCTGAAATTACACTGTTGCTGATCTGCAGTGGCTGCAGCTCCTCCAGACTTTTTTTCTGGCAGTTTATAATGAAGACAGACAATTTGGGGGCTTAAGAAGTTTTTACTTCCCTGTTCCTTGTAGTTCTGTCATGAGGATGATATACATAAATGCAGCATTATCATCTGGGCTGCTGTGGGATGATGTTTACTACATCTACAAAAGCAACACAGATAATGGATATTTTCAAGTATCTGGATCAAAACTTTCTCTCATGAGAATTGTCTCATGGAAGTACTATTCACCAAATTATTCTTGGTTAAGTATATTATATTTTAAGTAGTTATTAGATATTTTTTTGTAATTAAGTGATAAAGTAAAAGAAATTTTAAGAGATCACTGAAGCTACCTTTTTGTAAATGACAGTAGTAGAATGATATTTATTCATTTCATTGGTCTGTCAGGACTGAAAATTACTATTTTCAGATGAACAGACATACCAAGAAGAAAGTTAACAAACTGCTGTTCTTCACGTATTGTTAACCTGCATCCCTATCAGTATGATTCTAACGTGTACCCCCTATTCAGTATGATTCTAATAAGAAAACTTTGGCTTTCAGCCTTAGTTACAGGAAGATAACTTGATTTTTTTTTTCCAATTCTGTTTGACTAGAAGTTTAATGACATGATTGCCCTGATTTTTCTCAAGAGCAGGTGACTGAACTAGCATAACAGTTTTTTCAGGACATCAAAGAGAGATTATTTTGCAATTTTCTGACCTTTTAAGGCACTAACTTTCAGATTCTAATCACAGCATCATACTGAAAATACCTGGAACTCCCAAGTAGGACACAATTGTTACTAAGAAAAGTCCTTTTATTCATTATTCCAACCTCAGGAAACCCCATCAAGCCTTTTCCCAAGGTAGTTGCTCATCTTTAGTTGGCTATTAAAGAAGAATTCAACTGAGCAGGTGCTATTAACTCTACAGACAATGGTATGTCTTTTTGACTACTTGAGTCACCTGGTAACTGTACAAAAGTCCAATCTGAGTTCATCTCTATGAAGTTCAGTGGAGTAGTGCTGGACACTACCACAGCCATGACCTACAAAATTGTTCATGAAACTTGAGAGATCTTATTCTACAGTTTTGAGCTGTCATTCCAATCAAAAACTCTTCTGAGAATGCAGGATCATATGGAAAAGCCCTCTTGGGCAAAATTCACCAGCTCCAAAGGCCATGATAAATATTCATTGGGACCAGGCTTGCAAGATGAACCTGTCAGGCTTATTGGACACTCAGTCTTACCTACTGATGCATCTTATGTAACATAGAGGATGGATCCTAACAAGGTAGCCTGGTGATGACTTGAGAGCTGAGCTTATCATTGCAAATACAGCAGCAGCTGAGACACTACTTACAAAGAACAAGAAGCAGCTGGGCAGAGTATGGCAGAACAGCCAGCCCAACTATTGCACAGTGCAGCTGGCCAGACCAAGGGTACTGGCAAGAAGATTTCCAAAGAGGACTTTATAATTATTTCTGCTAAAAATAATAACCTCAAGATACCCTAGAAAGGCATACTGACAGTGCCATGAGAGGAGGTCAAGTGGTAGTACTGAAGCCATTTTCTTGGTGGCCTTTTTTAAAGAGAAGTCAGGCTTATGAAGGTTCACAGAAGACTCTACATTAGTACCATTTACGTACCAACTCAGCAAGGAGAAGCATGAGAAGGAAACGCATTAATCGATCTTCCAGTGCTTTTTGTTGAGAGAGAGTTTCTGCCTTGTAGTCACTGCAACTTCCCTAGTCTAACTAGAGCTGATCCACAGAAGTCCAGGCAAAGGCAAGAGACAACTCTGTCCAAATGGGAAGACAGGCTGAGCCTCTGGCCTTTTTTCTTGGGGGACTGTGGGATGTTTAAGATAGAAGTGCACTTTAATATACTGTAGCTATGAACAGGTCTGCATGGCTCAAAATCAGGTCCAGCAACATATCCTACATGAGATAATGATGGAGCTCAAATGCAAAACCAAAGTGTACAGGAGATAGAAGCAGGGACAAGCTACCAAGGACATGCAGGGACAGAACTGGGAAAACCTAAGCATGGCTGGAATTAAAGCTAGCAAGGTATATGAAGGGTAACAAGAAAGGCTTCTGTAGGTGCATCAACAGCATAAGGAAGAAAAAGGAAAAGGTGGGTCCACTGCTGGATCGGGCTGGAGATTTACTGTCTAACAATAAAGAGAAGCTGAAGTATTCAGTGCATTCCTCCCTCAGTCTTTATTGACAAATTCTGTTTTCAGTCTTACCTCACATTAGTAAATTTTGTGGGTAAATGTAAAATCCAGTGTATCAATGGATTTAATTAGGGACTAGTTAGAGAAGATGGACCCACACAGTCCACAGGATCAGACAGGATACCTTTAAGACTTCTGAGAGAGATGGCAGATGGCATTGCAAGGCCATTCTTCATCATCTTTGAATAGTTGTGGTGATCAGTGGAAAAGGCAAACATCTCAGCCATCTGAAGGAGAGGAGAGAAGGAAGACAAGGGAGAACTATGGGCCAATCAGTCTAACCTCAGTCCTTAGGAATATTATTGATCAAATCATCCTGGGAGGTGTTTCCAGTCACAGAAAGAATGAGAAAATGATTGCAAACAGTCAGCATGGTTTTACCAAGAAAAAAATCGTGCTTGACCAACATGATCATTTTCAGTGAGAAGATGACTGATTTGGTGGACAAGGGTGTAACAGCAGATGTCATTTACCTTGACCTTGCAAAGCATTTGGTATACAATGAATGACTGGTGCACAAGGTGGGTGGAAAACTGGCTGACCCCAGAGGGTCAACAGTTCAAAGTCTAACTGGCAGAGGTGGGCTGATATGTTAGAACACCTCCATCAGTGGGAAGAAATGCACCCTCAGCAAATTCACAAATGATACAAAATTGGGGGCAGTAGCTGATAACCTGGAGAAGTGGTGATACTTCCTCATGACTTTGAGTTAGTCTGTTTTCGCCATCCCTTTCAGATTATACTAGAGGCAGAGAGGCACAGCTAGCTTTCAGAAGGGAGTAGACCATAGCATGAAAAACAGTACCCAATACAGGGCCCGGAAAACACATATGCATCTGTGCTAGAAACACAGTTAACGAAAATAAATACACCATTAGTGGATTTGAGTAGTGTTTCAGCCATGTGGTTAGGGATGAGAAGATAAAAGATAAATGAGGCTGTATTCAAGCATGAATTGAAATAATAATAATGGATTGTCACTATTATTTTCTGCTACATTTTCTATTTTGCTCGCTCATTCATTGGCTTCACCAGCGGAGTTCCTAAAGGAAAAGATAATCTGATAGATAGCCTCAGCAGAGTTTTGGAGTACTCAGGGAAAGACATGGCAAACATCTGATTCTTGTGCAGAATGAATACTAAAAACTGTTGCCTCCAGGGTAAAAATTGGAGCAGTATTGTCTCAGGAGGTTGACTGACAGAAATGCAGTCTTCAATACCTGCGTCGGAGAAGGCTTACTCAGCTTCATGGCTCTGATGTTCATTCAGAGTTGGGTTAAGAGCTTCCGTCTGTCAGAACATCCTGTTCTCCAATAGGAGTTACACTTGCTGCTTACGACTTTGGTAAACTGGACATTTGAGCTTATGGTGATATGGTTTGCCCATTCACCACTGTGTAAAGGTGATCACTTCAACCAGGGTAAAAAAGGTAAAAAACAAGACATTCTTTTTCTGTGTGGAGTGGTCTGGAACTCCTTCAAAATTTCAATCATATGTGAATTTCATTAGAGTGAAGAAATTAATTAATCTGTGCTGTTTCCTAAACCCCCTGTAGTTTTAGAGCTGAGTTGGACAGCAGACAGATCTTAATCTGAATAGGACCAAATTACTTAGACAAACTCCTCTTTCATTCTTTCTTTAGCCAGAGGAATGAAAAGCATAATTACAAAGCCTGCTCAGCTGAATCAAGACCCTCTACAAAATTAAGTGAAAGTGCTTTCAGAGATTGAGGTATACTAATCAGAACTGAAAAATGCCAGACATCCACAAGCAGCTACCTGGAGTTCCACCTACAATGCCATCGTAAAAGCATCTATGAATGTGTTTCATAGAGCAATCTTTTTCTTAACATACGCTAACTCCGTATTAGCTCTGCATGTGAAGGGGATGCTTGTTATCAGCATTAGTACAGTTGTTTGTGTATACTGTCACAGAAAAATGAAAGGGCTACTTACAATTAATCAAAGTTCTTTGAGATGTGTATGCCATATGCCTATTCATCTTCTGTCTTTGGAAGAGGTCCTCATAGAACTGTTTAGATCTAGAATTATGGGGTTGAGGAGACTGCAGAATACATGGTGTGGTGTCCATTATGTCCCTATGTGCAAAAAGATGAAGCATGAGCATGCTTTATGAATACTGCTCAAACCATATGGCTTCAAGTACTAACAGCACACGCATCCACATTGGCAGTGTGTCTATGGGGAGTATATCTTCAAAAACTCCAGCAGTGCTGAGTAACTCCCTTTTTTCTCAGAAACTTTCCTGTATCTAAAATGTATGTAATAACCAGTAGGCATTTCATTATTACACAAAACATTGTGCGGTATGGTAAGTATTTTAGAGTAGCTGATCATTTGGCAGACTAGTTTGTTCAGTCATTGTTTTATTAAAGACAATGGTATCCCACTTCCTCATATGAGGTCATACACAGTAACACTACCAGAGTCAGAAGATTGAAATTTATACAGTCATTAAAAGCAAATTAAGGAGTTTGCCTTCCTTCTTCAAAATGTGCTTCTTGTGTCTATACAAAGACCCATCTTCGATCCCTATGGCATCTGGATTCTTAAGCAAAAGGATTCCAGCTGACAAAGGAAATGATCCTGCAAGATCCTGTGGGGTTTTCTTTTTTTTTTTTTTTTTTTAAGTGGGAGTGAGATTGAGAGGGCAAAAGATATGGTTGTCAGCCAGTAGTCATAGCTTGTCAGAAGATTTCTCTTTAACTTTGGGTTGTATATGAATGAAGTACATGTAGATATCATATGAGAAAGATAACAACTACAAGAAAAATGAATTTGAAATAAATACAGCCATAATCTGTTGTAAATTTAAATTAAGCAAACGTGTATTCTTTCTGCTTTTCTTCTTACAGACTACTTTGGGAATGTATTGATAAAAATGAAAAATAACATCTTATTTGCTGCAAGAACTGGCTTGAGATAATTAGTAAAGCTTCCTGTGTGGATAAGTGGAAAGAAATCACGGACCTTTACTTGAATCCATCTGCTAATGTACACATTACTAATTGATGGTTCTAAAATATACTGCCAGACCTGTCCCTTGGAAACTGAAATATTTAGCTCTACATTTAGCTCTGAAGATTCTTGCTCAATTGGAGCTTTTCAGCCCAGCATGGATTTGAATGTCTGCTATCTGGACATGGGAGATGAAGTGACATTTTGGTCTCTGAAAGCTTTTGAGGAGAAGGTTGTAAGTACATCCGTGGAAGTCTACAGGCCAGACCTACTACAACTAGAAAAAAGCAGTGGTTACGAAGTTACTCATGGAATCTGTGTTAAAAATGAAGTAAGGTTGGTGGGTTTTTAAAGTTTCTTTCAAATATATAAGTTTCTTTCCACTATATTTTGCTATATATTTTCATTTCCTGCTGTATTTGGGCAATATTTGGAATAGTCCTTATGTGTATGTAGAAAGAGCAGAGAAAGGCTTCTTGCCACATGCATTCACTGCTGTTGAGACTTCGCAGCAGAGTATATGCTCACATAGGTCCATGCAGATTAATTTTCTACTGCTATAGCTATCATTTAAGTGTGTTTCCTTAAAACTATAAATTAAAATAGCATATTAACTAAGTTCAGCACTGTAAATTTGTAAATTAACTGCACAATTCTGCAATATTAAGGAGGCAGATTTCTTAATAAACATGAACAATAAGTTACGTAAACTGGAAATCGTCTACCTGAATTTAGGCATATGGAACACACTTAAATATCTCTTAAGTGTTTGTGTCAGCATTTCATCTTGTTTATCTGCCCCCTTCCATTCTGCTGCTGCAATGTTTCATTTGGATGCCTAAGGATCCATACATATCAAAAGCATCTCTCCTGTGTTTGAACAACCTGCTAATTTAGATGTCTACACCATAATCATAGCATGTTGTGAAGCAACTGCTATTTTGTAGAAGTTTAAGTCCTGTCGCTCTCTGCAAGCTGATCCTTTTCTAAATATCTCAGAAACAAGGCCCAACCACTAGTATAAAAACACTGACCTAAGCATGACTTTTTTGGCAAGGCTTAGGACAGGTCCTGGACTAGAGGGCTAGGAAATGCCAGAAGTAGATGGTGTAGAGGACAGGTCATATGGCACACGCCTCATCCTCCTCCTAGATGCAGCATTGTGGTTCTCACTGATGAGACAGAGTGCGTAGAGTGTTTCCAGCTCTATGTCAATGCCATGAATATCTTTACAACCTTCCTTGAGACAGATTCATTTCCAGTCACGTCACAGACATCACTGTTTTCCTCTAATGTATGTGAGAATGCCTGGTCATGGCGTGCAGAGTGTGCTCTTACTGTGTGTGGAGATGTTGAAGGAAATTTCTTGTGCTGGTCTTAGGTGCTATCTCCTTCCCTTTGTTGTGCCTATGAAGAAGAGTGAGTTGAGGATTTAGGTAGCTATATAATTCTGCTGTCCACTGACCCTGGCTTCTTGCTCTTCCTTTTCTTTGCTTCATCTTCCACCCTTTCCAGCTCTCACCCTATGTCAGGGAATTCTAACCCTCCTCTCTGTGCTTCTTCCCCACGAGAGGCTGAGAATGGGGAACTGACCACAGCGACTGAGTGCTAGCGTGTTTGAAATAGTGACTCTTTAGAAAAAAAAAGGATTTATTTTTTCTTCTGGAGCTGACTGTAGAATTGAATTGGCATATGGTCAGGTCCCCTTAAAGACACCAACTTGTTTCACTACAGCAGTGTCTGAACTAGAAGCTAGTAATTTGTCTTCTGTGACATGGGGATCTTCAAAAGAAAGCAGAATGTGTGATTCCAAAAAGAAATTACACTAAATCGCTGAGGGTGTCCGTGCGAAGCAAGGGAAAGACACAAGATAGGAATGAGGATACTGAATTGCGCAGTCCTTGCAAGCACGACAGTGCTTTTATTTTCAGATGGTTCAGGAAAAAGCTGCATTGCTTAGGATGAGAGTAGACCTCAAGTGCCTTTTCCAAAGGAATCTGAAGAGTGTAAAAATACTGAGAGCATAGGCTGTCTTTTGCGCTGGGGCAATTTGTCTCAACTAAATGAAGGCTCCTGGTTTATGGGATGTAACTCAGATTAGCAAATTTATCAAGCCTANTCTGGTTTATGGGATGTATCGACTTATAGTTCAAATATCTAATTTAGGGTAGATAAATCCCAGATACACTGTTTGGGCAACACAGAACCACAAGAGTAGAGAAAAGATTCAGCCTTTCACTTAACATAGGCACTGTGGAGGACCCATACAAATAAGTTCCAGAAAGAGAATTGGACATTTTTTCAGGTTCCCCAGACGCTATGAAGATATCCTTTATCTCACTAGAAGCATCACTGTGGTTTAAAATTTTTTATTAATTGTTGCTATTCTTTATTCTCTTTTAGACAGTTACATTTTACCATCAAACTGACTATACTTTAGATTCCAATTATACAAAGGCATTGGGAGTATCAGAAAATTTATGCAGTAGATGTTAAGTTGATAATGTAGTTTTGATAAGTAGGAATTAGAAGCTTCATCAGTACTACACTAACTACCCTGACAGTTATTACATAAATTAAAAAATATTGTTAATATTGCTAATGGGAAAATACTGTTTGTTGGTGTAGTACTTCAAGAAGGGCCATATGCAGCCCACAAGGGACATGAGTTACATTAGGGAAAGCAAATAAAATATTTATAAAATATAAAATAGATAATCCAGTTACAAGGGGTTTATAAGGGTTCTATTGACAGAAAAGCCATGCACATTTTACCTACTACATAGATCCATTCCAAAATTTCTTTTCACTCTTTGTGTTCCATCTGACAGGCTTTTCAGCATTTATATATTCCTGGGTGAAGACACAGCTGTTGAACAAACCTACATCCCAAGGTTTTATTCACTAATGAGGATCTGGGGTTGAAGATCAATCCTAACTCTCTTATCCTCACTTTTGTTTTATATCTGCACACAGGTTTATTCAAATCTTCTCTCCACCTCTAGAAGTGTTATTGATAGTCGGGTGACTCAGGAGACAGTTCTCACCTTCTTCCATTAACCACCTTTTTTCAGAAATGCAAATTTCCCTTTGACAAGCAAGATGCTGTTGTCTTTTGTATCTGACTGAATTAAGAACGAATTGATAGCCAGCTGAAGGCTAAAAAATGTCTTCTCTCACTTGGGAAGCCTTTTTGCAAATATCATCATAGAGCCTTTCCAGACTGTAAGCCTTACATTCCACATACAAACTAAGAGCTCTTATTCCTAGAAAGATATACAAGACATTACTGAGTGTGGCACATGACTGAGCCACCTCATTCTTTGAAGGAGATGACTTCAGCTACTGTTAAAATAAGCACCTCAACATGCAGCCTTAGCACAGTGCTCTGGCAAAGAACTGAATGGGATTTTTGTATGTATGAGAAAGAGCGTATGAATAAGAACTAAGATCAATTTGCTTTGGTGCGCAGTGTTGATAAAGCCGAGACTAATATATTTGTGTCCAGTTCTAACACCTCTGTTCTAAAGGAATGTAAAATTACTAAGAATCACAAAAGGATCACAAAAATTATCTTGTAAGTGAAGGAAAGTTTTACAATGTGACGCCTAAGAAATCAATTTGGTTTACGTTCGATAAAATAAAGTGGCCATTGCCCTCAACATTTTCGTAATGCTTGCAACTCTGCACAAGAAAATGAATGTAATTTAATGTCAGGCTTAAGTGTTACATCAGGTATGCTGTAGGAATTAGAAAGTTATGATTTTCCCAGTACACAATAGCCAAATTACTCTCTGTGACGTGAAGGTGCACTTGTTTTCACTCTCCTTTGAAGCTTCAGCGTTTGAGCACAGATGGATATGGTATCAGAGAGACTAAACCACTGCACTAATGTAGTTGGGAGAGTGTTATTCCACAGATGCATGGATGGTTGGACCTTATTCTTATGTTTAAAATTAATTACAATTCCTGTTATTTCAGAGGCTTCAAACCTTCTTATGTCACAAAGTAGTCACCTAAGAACTGAAATGCTTTAGCTAACTAAATTTACTGTGCTTTATTTAGGAGAATCCGGATGTAATTATAATGTCCTGAGATACTCAGAAAGCAAAAACAGATGCCTAATAGTCCTGTCTACTGTGATTTGTATGCTTTACTATCAGCTTTCCTTTATTTGTTCCCATAATTACACTCATTATATTTTAGAAGTTATTTTGCCAGTCTCATGTGTCCCTTTAAATCGGTCTGACAATTGGTAATGCTCTCAGATTCTGTATTGTGTTTTGTTTTTAATAGCTTCTTTTGCTTTCCAGCCAAGACAGGATTTTTACATTTTCTGTTAGGTGAAGTATCCAGCGAAACATCTTGGCAAATGATCCACGAAGAACGCTAAACACTCAAATGGCCATTCTTCTTTGACTTCATCTTTGAATCAGCAGTACTGCAACCCCTGTTAAAATCACTGGCATCGGAGATCTTATGCCAGGACTCATTCTTTTTTTTTTTTTTTCATCCAAATACTCATTCATTTACCAGGAATCGTCAGACATTGGTAACATCTCCTTCATTTTGTTGAGGAAGCCCACCATTGCTTTAGGATACCAGATGATTTTAAAACCTTCTTCAACAATTAGCACAGACTTTATACTTCGTTGAGCTGTCCTGTAGTCTTATGGATTCTTCTACCAGCTATCACCCATGAGGATCTCACTGCCAATGAATGAAACAATCTTAAATCTGCCACTGGCAGGGCCCTACATCTTGCACCCCCATCTCCAAAGATACCAAGTCTTGGCAGAGAATACCGTGTCTCTCTTTAGCTACAATGGTAATCACCTATGCCATTGACAGTGACAGTCATGCATAAGACAGCCAACAAGCACCCATTTTCAGTTTGCTCTGTGCACCTGGGGAGAAGGACTGTAAGGGACTGGATGCCCAGAATTAGCACACATATTCCTCTGCCTCCTTCTAACTCAGATTAGCAAATTTATCAAGCCTACTTAATGAGCAGCAATTACTTGTGGTTTTTTGAAATAATTCTGCTTGTGTTTTGCTCAAGCACCCCCATGCAGTCAAATCTGGTTGCTTTCAGGCAGTCACTTCCCTAGTAGTCACTTTTGTGATGTGAATCCATCTTTGAGCCCTTCATTTAAGGATGTTTGATTATTTCTGACTTCCTCCTCCCTGCTCCCTCCCCCCAAGTATGCTGTTCAGTTTCTCTTTCCATATTAGCTATAATGGTGGCAGGATCCTCAAAATGTCTGTGTGGATATGCCATTCCACCCTTTTTTTCCTTCACCCAAGTCAGTCAAAATGGAATTGTTTCTTGGCAAGTTATAGAATTCATGCTGCTGATTTTAGCCCAGGATTTAAGGACAAAGGTCCTTACATTAATATACTGAAGTATAGAGCCATAAAGACCCCTATGAACATCTGATGATATCATCACTATGCTCTGCATCACCGCACAAAGTAGCTTAATTGTTCTTTTGTGAGAAATAGTTGATCTTTAAAAGTTTTGAATCAAGCTTCCAATTCCACTCTAATATTCTTCTTCAAGGAGTGTTAAAAATGCTAGTGAACAAACCTTGCCGTTTCAGAATCACAGATCACAGATGGGAAATACAATCAGCTGTCTTCAGAACTGTTTGCAAGGGCCAAGGATTTTCTGAAACGGATTTCTGTATGGAAAACTACAACAGGAGCAACCAGCTAAGTATCCTGTTTTAGGGCTGCCTGAGTAAACAGTCTCTGACTGATAGATTTCAGCTTCAGTGCTACAGTAGGTTGTCTTATGCTTTTCATCTGACTTCAACACAAGCCAGAGTTCTGCAAAAAGTGATTTCAGATAGGATGTCTGTAATTCTGCTGACTTCCATCTTCCTAATTCCAGATTCTACTGCACCTGTTAATGGGTTCAATAATAAGCCCAAATCTCCCACAAGAGTGATCAGCCTCCCACCCAAACTTGACTTTTCTGTATTTCACAATGTGGTTTGTCTGCAAACTAAAAAGAAATCTTTCATCTGTTCACATTTTCTAGGCTGTCTTCACGATCTCACTTTAATTGGACTTGTGTTTATCTATAAAGACCTATTTCACAGCAATCATTAATCCATCCTCCCAAAGCAAAATTTATTCCAGCATTCCAAGAGAACTAGTCCTGAAACTAACATTGAAAAATGTAGTCTGTCCTTGGATAGCTGCTGTGTTATTAAAAAAGTAACCAGGAGGTCTAATAATGTCAAACTTGTTTCTCTGGACTCAATAAGATCACCGACTGCCAGGACTGACTCATCTGCCCTCAGGCATCCACCTGTAACACCACAACTATACCTGTGTCAGTACAGTGGGAGTAAAATGGGACACTGACATTGTAGGTGATGTGATAATAAAATTGAAATAATAAGTAATAATAATAGGTGCCTCTTGCCTCCACATGAAATGAGCTTGATATTGCTGCATTTCATTTCTTTGGTGTTACTGATTTATTTCAAAATAAATTCTAACACAAATTCTTGGTTTGGGTGGGGGATTCTTTTGTTAACCAGTAATTAACCAGTAGTTCACAGTTTCACCCATTGTGCTGTTAATTGAAGAGTGTAAAGAAACTGGGGGCTGTAATTTTTCTGTTACCTACATTTTTAGTTGCTAGTTCTGGGTAATGCTGATAGCAACAGTTGGCTAGAAATCTTTAGAAACTAGTGTTGGTTTTAAGTTGATTTTTAATAACATAAGGAAGTTTAAACTGTGTAGTAGAAAGACTGACTTGCTGCTTATGTTTTTAAGTCATGGAGAAGAGAGGCGGGTTGAAATCTTTCTGTCTAAACAACTGACACTATGTTATATCAAGATAAATAAAAATAAAGAGGTTTAATGATTGTTGATTTTTCATTTCACTAGGAAGTTTCATCGGAACCCAACAGATGAGGACCAGGTAAGAGTTATAGGTTTCATTCTAGTTGGGCTGCGTATGAAAGAGAAACAGAGTGCGACATTCAATATCTGAATAAAACGTCTCCTTTTATAGATAGCCTGTTATGGTTGGGATAAATACTAATGGAACTTCATTATGAAGGGCATTTCCAACCCGTGATTTCCTTGTAAGTAAACCGCTGATAAGTTGTGAGGCATGAGGAAGACTTCTGCCAAGGTCATGTAGGGACATGAAGCTGCAGAAAGCATCCAAGTGCAACGGCAAGAGTAATGTTATCAAATCTTTATGTTCCTTTTCGCACATGGTACAGGATGCTTTGGTTTCAGTGGGTATTGCTGCACCAATCAGTGCGGTAATTGCAAAATGCCTTAAGACGGCTTAGAGTAAAACGTCTTGTCAGCATGCTTCCTACCTGTCTTACCCTCCGCAGCAGCAGCAGCTCTGCACGCTCACTGATTCACGCGCAGTCCTGAACACGAAGGCTGTTTGTGTGCCTGTGCTGTTTTATTGAGATGTCACATTCCACATCTTTTACAGATACGATGGCGATTCATATGTTAGAAATGTTGAAGCAAATTTGATATTATGGGAGATGAAAGGCAGAACTGACTATGGGTACGCTTCATTCATGAAAAAAGCCATCAACTGAGAATGTAATTTAAGTGTTGCATTTAAATTATGCATAATCTACATGCAAAGTATGACTGTTCTAACACATGTTGAGACCTTTTTAGTCTGAATGGATGTATATAGCTGGATAACATTTTAACATTTCATATATTGGACTTAACATCGTAGACTATTCAAAGTTATGCATGTGGGAAGTATCAAAACAATACAGTAAACAGAAGAAAAATGTGCCAAATAGAATATGGTTTGGGAAATGAAACTTCAAAAATTACTTTGAAATTTCAGACTGCCTTCTGTCCAAAGAGAAAAAAAATTATATGCACTAATCCACATGGTCATCAAAATTAATTCTGCCCAATCTATTCAAAACTAAAATTAGTCCACTGCTTCCTTTTTCAGCAGGACGACAAAGGATATTTAAGCCAACTCCTCATCCACATATAGTGTTACAGGAACTGTGGTAGCCTCCTCTGACAGCTCAATTTATGAAAGAACTCTTTGACACTCTTCCATGTACACATACACGGCTATGCTGGAAGTTTGGACATGATCCTACCTACTCATTTGCAACCATGACAAACACAATTATCTCTTAAAGATAAGTAAATCAAATGTACTGAAGCATGATGCCACCTTTTCATGTACCATACTTTCAAATGAGACACATTTTAAATTCGCATTTTTAATCTTTTTTTTTTTTCTTTAATTTGTATTTTTAACAGGCAGGTTGTCTGTACAAAGCACAGTCTTGGCCCGTGATGCTTAAACAATGTAAAAACTCTACATTGGATAAAATATGAGGACCACAGGTATGAAAATGTACGTTTAGAAATAGCTGATGATAATTTGGATAAAATCTATTGTTATCTTACTTCATATTCTTGCACTATTAATATCCTCAGAAGAGGGGGGCATGATGAAGCGTTGACAGGGTGGAATGAAGCTCATATGACAATACTGCATTGGTCTAACCATAAAATGATCTAAAAGGATAATTTTGTGCTGAAATTACATTATCAGCATTGTTAGTTATTGTACTGCAAGAAAGGTAAAGTTATCACTTAATACTCAATAAAGCATTCTCTTTGTGGTGAACAATAGGAATAATTGCAACTCTTGTGATACAGAGGAGTGGAACACAAAGAAGAGTGCCAGAGGGGGATTACAGAATGGGAAAAAAGTTCCTCAGATGTAAACACACAGCAGGAAGATGTCAGAAGTAGAGTGGGTTCAAGCCAGTGGAAGTAAAATAAGCAACAAAAATTGTGCTCATCCTTCCTAAAAAATAAAGGCAAAGAATAAGTTATTTCTTGTGCACAAGGCTGAAGTATCTGGCTCGAAATTTCTAAAAAATCTTGTCTTTGCTGTGTTGTTCAGAGAGACAGAAACTTCTCTGAAATCCTCTCCGCATCAACGCCTGAGACAGTTTTGTTACCAATGCCAGTTTGGAAAGGATTCCATTTGGATAACCTATTTATCAGTAGTTTCCTTGGCATTTAGGTCAACTTCATAGCGTTTATTTCCCATCTAAACAAAATTGTTTCACAGACCCCCCCAAATTTTGGCTTCTGCTCAAAGGGGCAATAATGCCATTACAATTCAGTAAGCATTTTTAGTAGTCTATCTGTGATCTTGATACTAGAAACACAGCCATGGTTAAATTTCATCATCAGGGTTACATCTGTCTGTTTAAAATACTTCTACCATTAGAATATACTTCTAATAAAAATGATGCTGCTTTTATGCATTGATTACTATTTAAGAAGACTGAAGTATTTGTACCCTTCTCATTGCTAGAATCTAATCTTAATCACAAATATAACTCTGGGTAAATTTAAATATCTTTGTAAAATAGCTTCGAACCATAGATCAGCCCAGGTTGGAAGGAACCTCGAAACATCATCTGGTCCAACCTTTCGTGGGAAAGGGAGCCTAGATGAGATTATTTAGCACCCTGCCCAGTCACATCTTGAAAACCTCCAGCGATGGGGAGGTTGTTCCAGTGAACGATTGTTCTCACTGTAAAACAATTCTTCCTTACATCGAGATGAAACCTCTCCTGGTGCAACTCGTAGCCATTGCCCCTTGTCTTCTCCATGTGTCTCCTTGTGAAGAGAGCTCTTTTTGTTCAGTATTGTTCTTTTTGCCTTACGTATCAATAATATTATTGATGTTATGCTATAGGAGAGTCTTGACTTTCAGGTCAGCATGAGATTCGTTCCCAATCATATGGTTAGAAGAGCTGACGCACACGTTTCCCCCAGTTTCCTGCCTCTCATAGGAGATTGTCAAGGTAACGTAGGATGAAGACCAAGTGGTTTTGCTGACCTTCACCAGTCTAACTTTGCCTCAGCAACTTTGGCTTCAGGATCTCCTGAGACTTTCAGTCCAAAATACCACGACACTTCCATTATTATTATACCAACTTGCAATACGTTTTTCCACCTAAATCCTTTTCATCTAACTGTTTGGATGTGGATGCCAGCGGGGTTAATATAACCTTGCTCTTACCAGTGAGGAACGTTCCTGTAAACAGAAGAAAGGAATCCAGAAGATCTGTTGAGATAGGCAAGTTGAAAAAAAGGCTTTCAGGTCACTATTCATGAAGATCATATTCTCCATTATGAGCTCTCCCCCAAGAGAGAAGAGTTTTGGTCTCTCCATTAGCTCTGCTAGAGCTCTGATAGGTCTGACAGCTCATTTCATACCAGTTCTGTAGCCTTGCACAGTTCGGTTAAAGATTATTCTATGTGAAGATTAATCTGCTTTTCCCACCCTCTTGATGGTAGACTTTTGAAGAAGCAAAGCAGACTCAACTTTCTTGCCAGCAAACTGTTCTACTTATGGCACCTTAATTAAATTTCTGCATCTTTTGATAAAAAAATCCTTTGAGTATGGGACTACAAGCCTCTTCTAAACCCGTCCACTAAGATAACCTCTTCAATCACCATTACCTTGGCCCATTAGTGCAGGTGAGAGTCGGTTCCTCATGGCTGACCTTTTTTTTGGTTTTCTATGAAGATAACGTGACTTTTAGAACACACACAAAACTCTTACCCATGCCTGCATGCATCTTTTTTTCCTAGAGTTCACTCTTCCGCAGAAGCAACCTTTCACATCTTATATGTTAGTGTACCTTCTCTAATTACAGTAACAGGACGATTTTCTGCCTAACAGAGATTATATACACGTACCAATGGTACGAATGTACACATGTACATATAGACAATACATCTTAAGAAACGCTCAGGAAGTAACCCCTTTTTATTTTTGCTGTTTGATTGATCAGATTTCCACTGGCTTTGTCCTATACCAGATTTTCGTGTCCAGGACTTTAGCCATAATTCTGAAGCATCTTCACGCCCCTTTCAAACTGAGGAAAATATTTTCTATAGATTTTCAGAAATAAATTCTGAGGCATCTTCAGAGTTCTCTATTTTATATTCTGTCTCTTCTGTCTAGTAGTAGCCTTGAGATCTGTGTTACAGAGACTGAATATGATCAACTGAATACAGACTGACTTACAACTAAGATCAGAAAATTCTCTAAGATGATGTCTTCAGGAGAAATACAGTTACTGTAAGGATGGCATTTGGTAAATTATTGGCAGTTTCTTAATAGCTCTGTCAAGGGACTGAATTATATAATTTATGTTCATATGGACATTTAATTTATGCTCAACTGAACATTTACATAGCAGAATCTATTAATCATTTTCAACCACTGCTTGCACATAAAAAAACCCACCACACCAAATCTGTGTTTGTGTTTAATTGCTTTTCAAAGCTAGTTCAAAAATAAGTAACTCTTGTATTGTTTCTGTTCAGAATTACAGATCCTGTTTTGTGTTTCATCAGACCAGTACAGATGAAGGACTGCATGAGCAGTATCAGATTTTAAACAGCACTTTGAACAATTACATTGTTTGGGCTACTAGTCATAGTGCCACTTATGTGTTCAGAGTGAGGATATTAGATCAAAACTACAGGTTATTGTCTTTTTTTAAATGTGATAAAATGTAATGATGTGGGCTGAAAATAGATGAAATGCCTACCACTGATATTTTAAAAATATTTTTGCTCAGGATTTCCTTTGGCTTTGGGTGCTACCAATATTTACACTTCTGCCTAGCTCTAACTTAGATATTAGGGTGTCATTTCTCAGAATCCATGACTTTCCCATTTTTCAGACTAATCCACAGCATATACACCGAGTACATAATCTGAAAACAAGGAGGCATTTACAAACAAAGAACCATACTATTTGTAAATAAACACAGGTTATCTGAAAATCTTTGAAAATGTCCTATCTTATGTTTTATGAGAACTTATGAGTATTGCTTCTATGCAAGAATATTTGTCTTCCCTTTACTTCAAATTAACAATTTCATACTTCAACTTTTTTATCCAGTCCAAATTTTATAAAATAAATTGATCTGTATAATATTCAGTGTCCTACCCCACACCCCATATATTTTGGGAACATAGATAGACCTGTAAATTCCAATAAGAAGTCAATAAAATAAAGTGGTACGTTCACATTTCCTGGTGGCTTACTTCTACTAGCCAGCCTTACACTTGAAACCAGCGAGTTGCTCAGCCTGAAAAAAGGTCCCAGCACAGGAGAGAGTTCTGGCTTTTCGTCTCCCCTTCTTTCAAATCTGCTTGCTTGAACCACTGGCACCAAGGTCAGATGGAAAACAGCAAGGACTTTAGCCAAGCTTACAACTTACTAGGTGAAAAGTGTTCAGATACTACTCAGATCCCAACCTGCAGGCCTTGGTACACCAGTGGATACCACCTGCTTCTCATTCCAACTTTTGTGGTATTTTATTTTCTGTGTTCCATACAAAAGGTACCTGGAGTTGGAAAGCTTTTTAAACCAAATAAACTTGTAAGGACCCCAGTACAGTCACCTCTTATTAGGAAAAGGCTTTATTCTTGTTCCCTCACCAAAGGAATTGCCATTAACAGAAAAAGTCAATTGTCATTGACTGAAAAAGCAAACAATTTAGGTATTCCTATTGGATTCTGAATTGTTACAACCATACAGATTAAAAGAAATCCCTAATAATTAACAAAATAAATATTGTCATGGGTTACTGTACCAAGTGAATGTACTGAAATCTGATATATTCTTGACTAATTAAGGCAGGAAACTAAAAAGTAGTTGTATCTTAATCCAATTTCATGTGCATTTCAGGGCAGATACACCTAGAGTTACGCTCTATTCAGTCATCATGCTTTTCATCTTTTTGGTCATCCTCATCATCAGCTACAAATACACTACTACTAACGTGCAAACATTACTCAGCTTTCAAGAGAACTCGGGCAAGACCATTATCTTACTGTCTCCCATACTAACAACAACCCATAAAACAAATTGTCAAAATATGGTGTCATTTTAGACAGCTGAAATAGTGTTAATGTTTCTATAAGCACTTTTTATCTCTCTATAATATCATTTAATCTATTTAGTTTCAGATATAAAGGACATGCTATTCCCACCCGGTCCTGCTGAGAAGGGGAGTGATAGAGCAGCTTGGTGGGCACCCGGCGCTCAGCCAAGGTCAACCCACCACAAACGGACACCTTTCAAGCCGAACTAAGTTAAGCTGCAGTTGTGAGCCTCACATTTGGGTTAGTCTCACCTTCTTCGGGCTTTCACTGACTTACCTAAGCTATCGGTATATCTTTTCAGTGTGAAATCTGATAGAAAAATGCATGCAAAATTTCCACTCCATCCATGGGGCTGCAGCCAATTTAGTTCCCACAATGAGCAGCACAGCCCATAGGGGGAATATGTTCCTGAAGACATTTTTTTGTACTATATGTTTTACTTCTCGTTTAACAAATGTTAATTCTATCTCTAAAGTACATATTTAGATTGTGCATCCTCTCAAGCATATTCTCCCCTTCAATATATAAATGTAAGGGTTACAATATTTGTTATAATAGTTAAGTGTCTCATTTGAATCTATTTTTTAATTCCAGCTGAAGACATTTTTGCACTTCTAGCCAGAATTTTCTTATTGGCAAGTTAAGATACCTTCTAAAGCTTATACTGTTAATGGCAATTGTTCTGTTTGTCCTAAAATAAGTTTAATAAAGCTCCATAGGTAAATAAATGGTTGAACTTCTCAAAATCACCTCATTTGATATTTACAGTTTATGAAAACTGTCATGAAGATTACAAAAGCTGGAGAAATCTGGCACGAAGAATACAGGGGCATTTTTAATCATTTGTAACTGATTCATTTTGCACGATTCTTATCCCATCTATTTCAGTACAGTTTGTACCAAGACAGAAATCAGGAAAAATCAGAAATCAATTTTGGAATTTCACCTCCAGTGAAAACAGTCTGTTCCTACTGAACATGAAATCGGTCTTCCCTTAAGAGAGGACGGTCCCATGGGCTGAAGGATAGGCGAGAGCCCGCCAGTTCCTTCTGGAGCATTTGCACATCTGTGTTCCACCTCAGCTGCCACTGCAGGAGATGCATGGGAGGTTTGTAGCAACACCTGTGCGGAATGCTCTGCATCTCTCTGTGAATCTAAGGTGCCTTAGTCTTCTCTCAGTTCTCTTCCATGGCTGAAGATTGGTGCTCCTCTAATCTTGACTATTTCTACACCTTTTAAAACTAAACAGACAATGGCATTTTCCATAAAGACAAGAAACCAGACTGCTCTTTAAGCCTATTTCTCCCATACAAGGATAGGAAAATGGCATGGCGTAAAGTAAATGTAGTATAGATTGGTAGACAATGATTTTGGATTGTGTTCTTCTCTGAGGAGATTTTCTGTGTTCCTATTAAGGGCTTATCGGCAGGCAGAAGTCCCCGGCTTCACAATTTATACTTCTTTTGTGGTAACAGTGACCACTACTGATCACTGCCCCTTTACCAAACTGCCAGACTGATCTTAGCGAGTATCTTGGAGTATCCCCATACCGCACTTTCTCACTCTGCAACCTACTCAGATAAACACAAACTGCTATAAAACATACCACCTAAGGCGTAACTTCCTGCATTATTCACACATTCCTGATATTGCTTCTGAGACCTAGCTAATCAGTCTTTTTACTCAAAAGGAAGATTTTCCTGTCTTTTGCAGATAACGGCATGAAAAGATAAACTGCATCACTGAGGAAGAAGTCAGAGCTGTAGTATTGCGTTACTATTCTAAGTCTAATATTTAGATACCAAAATTCAATTTTTAAGTCAAATAAATGACACTTTGGGCTTTACTCTTCAGCTTTATTCATGTAATTTTATCTCTGTCTCCTGTCACTACAGGCTAGAAGTTATGTCTTCCTCTCCTTTTTCTTCACAGTGCGTCTTGTAGACAGACCGTGAACAGGAGAGAATTAAGACTTAGTGGTTCACTAGCAGTCATTCCAGCATTTGTATTCCTCTCTTCCAGTTAACGCACACTGTTGGCTGGAAACGGAGTCCCTGTCTTTCCAGATAACATTTTTGACTCCTGCAGCTTTTAAGACATTTTCCTCGGTATTCCTCAACACAGAAGCAGCTTTTTCCCTGCAAAATTTTGCTTAGTCAAAGGACATGACCCAAAGTAGTTACGGACACGCTCTCCACAGGTTTACTCTTACACCGGCAAAGGCATTACTGCCAACAGCCCTCATATGGGTAAGATGAACGTCAGGTTTACACACCAGCCTCTCAAGCGTTTGAATTTCATATTCTGACAACCAGTAGCCACACCGCTGGTAAGTTTTCGCAGCAGTACCACTTTCCTCTAACCAACCATCACTCCCCACAGTATGAAATAAACTGGTGCTTTTTTAACCACCTGCATCACTTCTTCTGCAGGCAAAACGGAGCCCAGCAGCCAAGAGGAGTGTTACCCGAGAAAGAGGGGCCAAACACCCGCAGCCAGAAATGACAGCCAGAATACCCCTGGGGGCCCTTCCTGCAGCCCCTTCCTCTCAAGGGCGCATCCACAGCCTGTGGTGAACTGTACCCCTTTCTTTAACGTGCTACAAAGGGGCAGTAGTTGTCTTTATAAAATTGAATCTGCACCTCAGCTTAGCTATTGAGAGAGGGAAAGCACAAAATGGCAGTGCTGCCGGCCCCGGCNGCCCGGGGGCCGGGGCCTTCGCCCGGGGGCCGGGCCTTGGCCCGGGGGCCGGGGCCTTCGCCCGGGGGCCGGGGCCGGGGCCTGGTCCCCGCAATGAGACTCGCCGGGCCTCGGCAGCCCGCACCAGGGCACCCCATCCCACTCACCCACCCCAGACACCTCCCTAGGTCGGAGGTGGGGGAAACACCGCTGGAAGCGCCCGGCAACGGCAGCGAGAGCCGCCCCCAAAGGCCGCTGGGCGAGCCGGGAGCCGTAGTCCTCCCCTCCGCGCTGCGCGCCGGGAGCTGTAGTCCCCGGCGTCCCGCTCCTCCGCGGAAGATGGGGGGCGGGTTCGAGCGGCTCCATTTTGCGCCCATTGGAGGGGCTGCCAGGCCGTCCCGCGGCCCCGGCGGCGGCGCCAGCGCCAGGCGCTGCCCGCGCCTCTCCCCCCCCCGCGCCCTGCCTCGCCTCCTCCCTCCCCGTCTTTTCCCTTCCTTTCCCGCCGCCACCGGCACCGCCATCGCCACCGGGGTGGGGCCCGCGCCCGCTC
>VUYV01000081.1:3736030-3755546 GCA_008711295.1 Anarhynchus alexandrinus
GGTGGGTGGATGGGGGTGATGGATGATTTTTGGGGGGTGGGGGAGATGTCTGTCAGTTTCTACGGGTCTTTTGTGACCCGCAACCAAAGTTTTGCCGTGGCGGTGACAGGTCGATCCTGTGGCGGGGGGGGGGAAACTCTTTCCCCCCCACCGCTGTGAATGAGCGGCGACATGTGAATTTCCCCGAGCTGCTCCTCCTCCTCATCTTCATCCCCCTCCTGCTCCTGTTGTTGCCCCCGGGGCTCATCAGGGGGGAGGCCCAGCCTTCACCGCGCCTGGAAACCGTGAAAGCGACCCATTTTCCAGCAGGATAGTAGCTGGGGAGAACCGCTGTCTCTGGGGGGGATACGAGTTTTTTAGCGCCGTGTCAGTAATGTGGGCTTCTTTTTCCCCCTAGACCAGGATTTTTTGAACAGTTTTGGTATGGCTGCAACTTGGTAGAAATAAAGGAATCGCTCCAGTGTGGTTTGCAGTCCCGTGAGCTCGCTCCCCTGCCCTCCCTCCTGGGTAATCTTTCCCTGACACCTACAGCAACTGCTGTATTGTCTCATGTTCAGCTGGAAGCTGCTCAAATGCCATGGTAACAAATGAGGTGTAAGTACCTGCATAGAACAGGAGGTGCGGATAAGTAATATTAAGAAAATATTATCCGTTAATGCGTTTCAATCGCTGGAAAATTAGCACAAGTAGCGCTAGTTCTCTGACCGTGTTTTCAGTCTGTGGACAGAGGGACAGTAAGATTGAGGACTAGCTTCAGGTAGCTGTGTTTGCCGTACTTGGCTTGTTTGGATAGGTTCTCCTACCACCACCATTTTAAAGTGAACTTCTGGTGTTTTAAAAGGGTGAAGGTGTATAGCATAGAACCAGTGACTGCTGGCAGACAGAAGATGCCGCTTGTTTGCTTGGGAATACTGAGGCTCAGATGCCAAAATACTTAATAGCAATCAACCGGGAGCTATCTGGCTTGAAATTAAAACTATATATGAGGTTATATGAACTAGCCTGATTCTTGTCATTATTTTCTTCCACCCTAATATTTATCACAGAAATCAGCGTCCCCATCAAAGGATTAGGTTTGGGTTTTTTTCCCCTCCTGTGTCCGAGTTCTGGCTCCAGCAAATATAACCTGTTACTTCTGCTTTGATTTTCCTTCATTGTAGAGAATGAGGGGAGACTGGAGACAGGAGCAGTTTATTCACTGTGATTTTTCAGAGAGAGAGGGGGGAAAAAACATGGGGTCTTGGCTCACCTGGTTGAGCTCATACATGATGCTGATGCGACAAAAAGTCAGTGAGCCTTATTTATGCTAGACTTAAGGAGGGAGGGATGCTCTGTTGCATGCATATGTATGACTTCTCTGGACTATGGTTCAAAAATATACGTTGGAGAAACTCTTTTAGCATGAAAAGAGGTGGTTTTACATATATTAACTATAAATATTTGTACAGAGAAAGAAGTAGGACTTCAGTTTCAGGGCTCTTACATAAGATAGTATCTTTGAAGTCAAGGCTTGACGCACTTGTGACTCACTAAGGTGGAAGACCCAGCGTTCTCACGGAGACTTGCTTAGCTGTGCAAAGTGTCGCCTGGGCCCAGTTCACAGGCAGGCTGTGAAAGCTGAACAGAACGGACTGTCTCCTGTGTAAGTGCCGGCCTGGAAAGTCGTGCCCTGGCCTCTGGGAGAAACTCCAGTCTCGCAATGATGATAGCATTGGTGGGGTGTGACTTCAGCCTGCCTTTTCTTTTTCTCTTGTGATCGTCTGCTCTTTCATTCACATGGTTCTCCTTCATCTCTCATTCCTTAGATTTCTTTGCTGCAACCCACATCCTTCTTTCTTTTTCCTCCAGAGTTGAATTGCTGCGATCAGTTTTACTCCAGCCTAGGAAGGCTGACAGTTGACAGGAGGGAAGGGGAAAGAAAAAAAGCAACAGGAAGGTTGTGCTCATAAAAACTAGTGTCATACTTTTCCTTAGGACATGGTGGGGACTGATGGCTGTCCTGTCGTGATTAGTGGGGCTCTGCCTACGTCAAGAAGTAGCACAGTCTTTAAAGCCACCATCTGTGGAAGCAACTTACTCTCCAAAAGAAGGAAGCAAGCATGTTTATTTGCAGATTTTCCATCACACGTAGGGGTGGCTTTTTGTGCATTGGTCTGCAGTTGTGGTATTTGTTGAAGCTGTACATCACCACAAATTATGTGTAGTGTAAGCTGAGACCACTAAGCAGAATATTTCTATATCCTGCTTCGGCTCTGTTTGTTGTTTTCTAACGAGATCTACACTATTTGACGGTTAGAGAAACAGATCTCCTTTAAACTGGAAAGGAAAACTGAGGTTCCCACGGTGTCTGAAAGACACTGTCAGTGTGCATCCTGCCTCGAACTTTCGCTGAACGATCTCTGAGTCCGTTTTAAACTTGTTTGAGGCAGGAGCTCAAACTAACGCCTCGCTTTCATGTTGCATAGCAGTTACATTACTGCATGTAGACGGTCTGCTGAAATCAATGACGCTGCCGTGTTTGGGGGCACTAAGAGTGGGGGGGGAAAAGGGAAGAGTCTTTCCTCATAGCTGTTCTTCAAATTCTGCCAACTGTGTATTGAGGCACTAGCAGGTTTACGTTTTGTGTCACTTGGAGGTAGGTTTGGGGTTGGTGGGTTTTTTTGTTCTTTAAGTCTGGGATTGGGGTTTTTTGTTTCTCTTTTGGAACAAGATACCACTGTTAGTCACCTGGTTGACAGAATCAACATTGCCATAATCGCGACAGTCGCATGAACAGCTTTATTTTAACCTGAGTGCTAACTGTAGCTTCATTTCCCAGACAGCTGCTCAGGTATGCAGGGGAGTACTAGGTGACCTTGCTACTGTTAAAACTCCTTACAAGGCTGAGTTGGTTGGTTTTGGAGCATATACCCTTCCATTGTCCTTAGCGCTTGAAAAAGCAAAAATCTTTGATAGAACCGAAGGGCGAGGAGGGATGCGTGTGTTGTACAAGAAAGTGGACTTTCAAGTACTGGTAACTTTACGGAGGGAGAGAAGCTTAAGGGCATATTTATGTGCTGCAGTTCATGCCTTTGAAAAATCTTTTATGATCATTAAAAGGGTAGGGTGAAGACTTTGATGTATTGTGTTTTGAGAACTGGAGTACTTTATCATTTCTTTTTAACTAACTGCTATTTTTAGGAGTCTCGCTTTTTTTGTGCCCAAAGTAGCATCCTATTTTTTCCCATGTCAAGTAAGGCTATAACAATCTAAACTATTAACATAAATGAAAGCTCTGAAGAATGTAATGAAGATATTTCTGAAGCACTGGGATTAGTGGTTTTCTTTCATTTCAGTGACATGACTTTATTGTGCATGTAGAAAAATACTTCTCTAATATTTTCATTCTGACAGTTGCATTAAACACAAATTCCTGTTCTATAAGACTGACTGACTGCAAAAGATTGAGGATATCGGATTGTGCTGCTTCTATACATTCTACAGTGGCAAAAGTCATATCAAGACTTAATGAAGGGAATCCAGTTTGTGTAATGGAAGCAAGGATGTAGCTTTTGGGAGGATCAGTTGAGGATTCCAGAACTTATGGCATGTTACTGAACCACTGAGCTATAGAGACATCATTTAATTTACAATCTTTATTTTGTAAGTTGTATGTAATCTTTCCAGTTGTAGCCAAATTCAGCATACTTTAAGTTGCACTTCTGCATTTCTTTCTTCAGTGAGGTAAGGCATTTGAGAATGCCAGTGAGATAAGGCAATGAGAAAATGTGACCAACCTTCCAATAGCTGATCCAGACTAAGTAATAATTAGATATAATTACTGTTCCTAAGGGGAAAGTAATTCTGTCGTATTGAAATTCTTTTATCTTCAATTAACCTACTCTGTTCTTACTGGAAATATTAAGTGAAGTGCCATCTTGCTTTAGGCACTTCTTCCAAAGCTGATAACATTTGTTTAATTTGCCACCACTGCTCAGTTTTTGTAGCCTAGTGAGCCCCATTGTATTTAGGTGCTGCCAGTAAGGAGGAGCGTGTACTTGAATAGCACTGCGCTGGCTGAACACCTTGTTAGAGCATCTTTCCGTCCCGTCCGCCTGCTTCTGTACAGATCGATGAGGAGGGTTGGTGACCCACTTTCCTGCCCTCCTACCTTGCATTAGGTTGTTTCACAGGGTTGTGGGAGGGGAGGAGCATGAATATTTTTTCTCTTTTTCTACCTAGTGACACACTAGGCTTTATTACTTCTGCTGCTTATGGGATATCTTGTGTAACTTTAGGTCCGTTTTCAGAGCAGTGATAACCTTGCTTGGCATTAGCAGATCCAGTGGGCATGCGATGTGCAGGTTACTTGGAATTCAGAGGCCAGACCCAGAGTTTTCTGGCCAAATGGGTGTCCAGGAGAGGAAAGACCCTGTCTAGCTCAGTTCTAGATTGGGTTCATTTGGATACACCTTCTTGTTAGGCAAACATACTTTCTTCCTGTGCCGACAAACTGTATGTTGAATGTGCCTAAGGCTTTGACTATAAATATAAACCTAAACCTGTTTTGAAATGGTCAGCTGGTAAAGTGTGGGATAGGACTGGTTTCAGAACTGAAACTGGCTTATGTTGAAGTAGCTCTTTCGTTTTCCTGGGGGCTTTGATTTCACTTCAATGAACAGAATCCTTTTTTTTTTATGCTCACAAACCCATCAAGTTAGTTGGGTAGCGTGAACATGGTTCTCCTTCCTTCTTCACTTCTTGTGTTCTCCCTGTTCTGTGTCTTTCTATACGGAGTAAATCTAACCCGGTATATTTCTGGATGCAGCTTGATCATCCAGACTAGCTCTCCTCTCTTCTCGGGGGAGGAAGGAAAGAACTGCTAAGCCCTTTCAATAGACTAAGGTGATGATTTAGCGTAGTCGTCCATACCCCACTAGCTAACATAGCAATGCATTGACAAAGCCAGAAATTAAAGCAAAGTACCCGTAAAGTTTAGTCTTAGGCAAAATTTATGCACAGATCTCAATGAGCCTTAACTTTAAATAAATATAAGGAGCAAAATATGCCTGCCTTTAATTCATGTTGACAAAATTTCCCACAACTGGCTTGTCTATAGAAGAGAACATCAAATCCTCAGCATCTTGTTATCCAGGTGGTCATTTGTATCCTGTGCCTGCTAGCACAATTGTGAATTTTAGGCTGGGAAAAATCTTGTGCTGATCTTTGGCAGCTGTTGGTAACTGAATCTGGGGGACCCTTTATTTTAGGTTTGACAATACTTAGAATAAGGATGACTGTAAAAGCCAAATCCATCCATATCTTACGCCTGAAAATTTGTAACTTTTGGCCTTTTTGCCGTTTAACTTGGTTTGATTTTCATGAATAGCTTCTCCCTTCAAAGTTTAGTGTATCATTTGTATTGTGAGAAAACTACCTTTCAGAAATGCACGTTATATGCCATAATGTTTGCAATGGTCCTGTAAATTACACGCTAACTCCAGCTAGCACATCTTAACAAAGTGCGACACCTGAAGCCTTTTGCATTTTTATCATCGGTTGTGCTGTTTTAATAATGCCTTCACATCAGAAAGCACTTACTATGTCAACAGGTTGGGTAAAGAAGATAGCTTCTTTTTCTCCCTCTTTGCTAGATAAATATTAATTTGCTGGGGATACTACCTCCGTGTGTGTGCTGCCTGCCAGGTCACTTCTTGAAGTCTGCTTTGTAGCAGTTCCCAGCGGTGCCCTTTGGGACCAGATGACCTGGGAGGAAATATTCCACTACTGGAGTAACTGGCAAAATGATGTTTTCCTTGTATTTTTGAGAGGTTTTTTCTTGCTAGCCAATGCCAGTTTTAAGGACACAACTGAGGCTTTTTTTTTTTTTTTTAGCCCTTGTTTGAGATTCCTTTTTAAATTATGTTTCACTTGAAAATTTTTACTGCTTGGAGACTGATATTTTGAGGGTGGTGATGTAGCCAAGGAAAGACAGTAATTTTGAGGTTTTTCCTTTCCAGAACTCTGTGTGTCTTTAAGGTCTTGAAGGTAACAGTTAGCTCCTGATAGGCACTCGCTGCTGCTGCTGCTTTTGAAAAAGAAAAGAGAAAGCACTAAGGGAAGGTTTTGATCTTTCCTTTTTTCCTCCTTTTTTTTTAATCATCACTTCCTGGTTTCCTTTTGAAATGCAGCTATTGCCCGTTGGCTACAATAGAAGTGATATATCAGAAACAGGTGTTAGACCTATGCAAAAGACCTGATATATGGAACTACATACATCAGGAGCCCGGAGAGAGCGTAGTCTCTTGTATGGTAACCACCAATTGGGTATTCAAAGACAAAATATACTAAGGTAATTTCAGTCCTTCTTACATATCTCTGAGCGTGTCTCATGCTCGTCTGGTCATAAGCAAAAGCGTGGTCGTTGCTGTAAATGACAGTTGGTGTGTGTATATTACAATCCTACATTCTGATGTTATTTTTTTCAAAGAGTGCTCCTGCAATATTACTGCAGTTAATTACTGCAGTTGATTCTAGAATGTATTCCACCTAATGGAAAACTTTACAACTTGTAACTTGTTGACAAATCGAAAGCTGATCTGGATTTCTCCCAGGTACGGTCTCCTTGGTTGACAGACATTGACATCACTAAAACACTGGAGTAAAACCTAATGGAATTAATTCACTGTCTTCAGTTGGGGAATTTTAACGGCATGTTCCGTGCCCATAAAACGGGTTGTGCAGTTTCACTTTGTGGTAGGTTTTTTATGTTTTTGACGTGGGGTATAAATACCTGTCTGCTATCAGAAGACAAATCTGTATTGGAAACTAACTAGAGTCTCTTTTGTTTTCTTTTTTCCTTTTAGTATTGGATGAATGAATATACTTCTTCCCTTGGAATTGGAGTGTTCCATTCAGGTATAGAGGTGTATGGCCGAGGTATGTACGAGAAAAATGTAACTTTGTTCCGGTAATGCTATTATTTCAAAAACATTTTTCAGGTAGTGAGGGAAGTCTGGCTCCTAAAACCTGTTCATCAGCGTTCTCTTAAAGTTCTCATCTCTTCTGCCTCTGGAAAAAAACGTGGATATGAATAATCCGGTAGTCATCTTGCATTCTTGTGTAAAGCTATGCAACTATGAAAAAGTGTGCAATTTCTTCAGCTAGGCATAGAAATCTTCATTTTAGGTTTTGAAATACCTATTGTTGAAACAAATGTATGCTTCACGTAAGCGTGGCTGAATCATGTTTCCTCAGTATTCTGCCAGCACTTAGTGCGAGGAGTTCATTTTTAACTACAGAAACAATGGTCTGTTGCAAATAGGCACCTAAAAGCGGATGATACCCAGGAAAAATCATCTCATTTCTTATTGGTAGGCTGGTTCATTTTAAAGGGATGGTTTCTTTGAGGGGCATCTCGTGCATACTGTTCACAAAAGGTATACTTGTGATAAGTACAGCAATACATTCCGATTTTGCTAAATAGGTTGGACTTTGGGGATGCAGCTTCCTGCTCTGTTCAGGCCACTTTGAATCCCCACCGCTGCCAGGAGGTGTTTCTGAGCACGCTGTAGCGCAGGCTCGGGTCTGAGGTGTTCTTGCCTAACAGTATGACGCTCTGAGGTGATGGTGGTGCTAAAAGGAGTCCGTTTAAAGAAGAAAAAAAATCTACTTCAGTTCTTTTTTTGGAATGTGTTTGGAGGTGAGGGGAAGCAGCGAAAGGTGCGGCGTGCAGTCCCAAAGACCACATTGCGCAAAGTTATCTTAAACTGTAGATGTTTCAGCTACTGTAATGGTCACGTTGTAACTGGGTTTGCAAGTGTTATCAAAGCAACGAATTGACAAAATACAATGCTTATTGTTAAAACTTTTTTTGGATTTCTTTTAATCCAAACCAGAAAGACCTGACTCTGAATAGTGCTGTGCCTGAAACCCAGTGCTTGAGCTGTGCCAAATACATGTGCCTCCCTTCCTGTGCGGATTATAACAGCTTTCTCATACAGCAGGTCATACCCCTGGCTAGAACAATGACTTGCATTTTTCAAAGTACATCAAACTTTATTTATTAACCTGTTGTAAAAAAGATTATCCACAAGACTGGATGCTAGACTTGGATGATGTGTTAGGAATTTTGAGGAAAGGAAGCGTGAAGTCATGCTTAAAGCTTTTTTATTGCGCTCTGGGTGTGCCACGCTGCGTTATCTTACAGACACAGAAGGAAGCTAAAGCACACCGTGATATTTTCATGTACTGTAAGCGCTTATGCCCGCAGATGCTACGTGCAGACTTCAGATGCGTGCGCTGGTTTACTTTCTTGTTATACTAAAGGACTCGGGACAGTTGAACTCTTGCAAATCAAGAAACTAAAAAAGCCCATTAGGCCACTATGTGCTGCTACACTTATAGGTGTAATGCACACTGAATAGAAGCACCATCAGACCTTTGAGGGTGCAGTGCTTCGAATCCCTAATCTGTAAATATGTAAGTGGACTTTTAAAGACAAGCGTGTGTAAAGAGCATTGGTAGGATTTACAATTTAACTTGTAAATCTTCACTTATACAATGAAAACAATATATACTTACTGTAAAGTTCTTCAAGTTTAACCTGTACGCTGAGGTAGAAAACTTCCTGTCAGCTTTTACTTAGGTTGACTACAAAACTATTCATTTCCAGCTCCTTGCATCTGTGACACATGTAAATAAGCGGTCTGGTTTCTGGCTTTAGGTCCTCGTGAAGCGATCCTCCAGTCAGTGAGGTCTGCTGTGTTTTTACTGTCATTGTATGCTGTTTCTGTTAAATCTGGACTTTCTCTTTCAGAATTTGCCTACGGTGGTCATCCATACCCTTTTTCTGGAATATTTGAAATTTCACCAGGAAATGCTTCTGAGTTGGGGGAAACGTTTAAATTTAAGTAAGAAAGATACCTATTCTCTTGCTTTTGAGAAGGCATATTAAAAAGACAACTTGTTGCATATATTTTTGAGGGTAGATGTGTTGAATGATTCTACAGGTTTTCTGACTTTCTGAGAAATTAGTGTGTTTTCTTTACTTAGAAATGAGAGATGGACAGAGGTGATAAGACAGTGAAGCGTCTACAGCAAAGAATTTAGCATACCATTAAATTCCTTAAATGGGTACAAATTATGTGGACTTGTGGCTACCTTTTGCTCTTCATACAGTATATACAACGGGGTAGCTTTTTCAAGGTAGTGAAATATTTATTCGAAGAAAAAGCTGAAAAATGCTCTTCTTCAAGGTTTCCCCATGTCTCTTTTCCGCTTTCTCAGTGTGATTGCCGTGACCCTTCCCTGCATTACAAGCTCTTGTCTCTTCTCAGCTGTCTCTTAGAAACAATATCCTTTGGAGAAGAAGGGAAAATAGCATCCAGTGTTTGTCAGAGTTAAGTTGCAAATAACTTAAGTGAGCTACAGGTGGACAATTGGCAAGGAAATAATCTCTCATGATAAAGATGAAAGCGGTGCTGTAAAATGGAATAGGAAGAATCTATGTTATTCTAGGAGGGCAGAAGGATCTCGCCACCCGCAGTGGGGTGATTTTTGAGCGTTGTATGAACAGTAATCCACCTATATCACGGAAGTCTGATCACCTTCTAATTTCTGTTTTTCTTCTAGAGAGGCTGTGGTTCTAGGCAGTACTGACTTTATGGAAGATGACATAGAAAAAATAGTAGAAGAGCTTGGAAAAGAATTCAAAGGAAATGCTTATCACCTAATGCACAAAAACTGCAATCACTTTTCTTCAGCTTTATCTGAGGTAAACAAACATGAAGGTCTATAGAAGGGTGCTTCCCAGGTGGCCACAAAGCGTCATCTCCTTCCTGGCTTTGGAATGTTTGGCCTAATTTCCAGCTTCCCATCTCTGTTACCTTGGGCAAATGTCACTGTTTTTCAGGTTTTATTTGTGCTGATGTCCAAAGCACAAGATTTTGCTGCCAAAGATGCTAAATATTGTTGTCATGTATAGTTTGTGTTCAAGCAGGAGTGCGTTCCTAATTGAGAGACCTAGTAAATAAAGTATTAACAGGATTTCAAAAGCATTTCAGATGCTTCAGAGATCACTGAAGCTGAAGATAGAACCACGTGTTATTTTTATCAGTATTTCCCCACAGAACCATCCCACTGAAAATAATTTTTAAAGTTATGACCTACTCTTAAAGAATAACAAGGGCATTGACGTTTCACAGCCAATGTTAATCTTCTGCCTGAGAGGCTTTTGTCAAGTTATTGCTCTGCCAGCACCTGCGCCCTGGTCACGTAGATACCTGAGTGGTCGTGCAAAGTATCTGACTGCAGAGTCGAATGGGCTTCGCTTTTTCCCCTCGGCTTTATTTTAACATGATCGGTTTGCCAGTACGATTGAATGCCTGATCACTCACCTGTGTGTCAACACAAAGGAAAGGGTCAGGAAGAAGTAAGCCAGGACAAAGAGGGGAATGGCGTTTGTGATTTTTATCGGTAGTTGGCAATCTGTGCTTGTCAGAAATTTATTCTAGTGTTGCATTGAAGCACTCCAAAAAAGGGATGGCTATTTTTTCCATGGTGAACTTCCATAAAATTTAATTGTTCTTTTTTTTTTTTCAGAATAGTTAGTGGCACACTTATTGTATAGCCTCTGTTTTGTGTAGACTGTTTGATCTTCCAGTGGTACTGGAAAATTTTATTGAGATGATGATTCATGTGCAATGCTGGTACAAGTAAGTAGGGTGAGACACTGACAAAGCTGTAGTTGGTATGAAATCTGGCCTATATGGCCAGGTTTTTGCCATACTCTTCAACTGCATGGTCATGTTGTTTCTATTTTATGTCTTGTCCTATTTAGTCTTCAAATTGACTATAAAAACAGGGATATAATTACAAGTTAAATGCTGCTCAGTTACAGCAGAGTAACGCTCCCATTAGCTAGGATTTTCTCCAGATTTGCACTGGAGTAAGTAATACCAGAAATGAATATGGAGGTAGTTAAGTAAAGTAGCTCACTCCTTGATAGCGACAATGAAACAATTTAACGACTAATGTACAGTAAAAACAAGTATTTAATGCAGCTTTATATATAATTTTGAGGCGTTGAAACCAGCTTTGCGTTGTATTAGCTTCTCTAGTTGCAGTGAACCTGAGTGCGCGTGTGCTGTAAGATAGCAGTGTCTTACGCAAGATCATCAGAAGCCATCACAATAAATAGCCTCAGCTACATGCATAACTCCACAGAACTGTAGCATTGACACTGTCGTCTTGACCGCTTGATTTCAGGGTGCTTTTTTTTTTATAGTGGTGGGATTTCTCCTGTGATTTCTGTTTCTGAGGATTTAGTGGTGAATCGAAAGCGTACCCTTAACTCATTTCTATGCCTTTTCTAGAAGTTATTCAAAAAGAGTGAGGTGGTTAGGCTTTTCAGGACTTAGAGAAAAAGAAAAAGTGTAGAACCACGTCTCAAACTTTCACAGTGGAAAACAAGTCTCTTTGTGCGACTTGGGGTGCTGCTTTTACTGACGGAGCAGGTTGTCTTAGTGCAGCTAACTTGAGTGCTTCTTGACTGGTGTTTGTGGTATGTAAATCATAAGGCTCATGCAGCCTTTGCTTTTGATTTACAGTACTGTAGTTTTGTTACTGCTGAGTCCAGAAGACAATTTAATCCTTTCTTTTCCCTTCCCCCCCTAGATTCTGTGTGGAAAAGAGATTCCACGATGGGTGAATCGCCTTGCCTACTTCAGCTCTTGTATACCGTTCCTCCAGAGCTGTCTGCCGAAGGAGTGGCTAACTCCTGCAGCCCTCCAGTCTAGCGTTAGCCAGGAGCTACACGATGAGCTGGAGGAGGCGGAGGATGCAGCAGCATCAGCTTCCTTGGCAAGCTCAGCGTCTGGGTCTAGAACTGGTCGCCACACCAAATTATAAGTCCTCCTCCAAAGTAACACATGGTTTGAAATACTTCAGTTTAATCTCTCCAGCAATCGACTTCCTGACAGAACACGAGAGCTGACTCTAGAACGCTGGTTTTATATGCAAAAAAAAGGCTCTCGCCAACCCCTGTTTCTGCTCAGGATTATTTACGTAGTGAAAAGAATTGCTGGGAGAAAAGGGAAGGATTTTGTGTGAAGCCACCCTTTTCATTTTCACCTGTTTGGTAGACCTGGGTTAACTTAACATCTTGTATAAAGCAGAACTTAAATTATTTGTTTACAGTATTGTGTACTGCTGTTTACAAGTCCTGTAAGGACTCCTGCCACCATGGAAGAAGAGAGAATTTGAGTTTGATTTAACTGTTGGTATAACTCAAAAGCAGTGGTATGACGCCCTGGATGAACTCTCCCCTTTGTTTTCAAGATTTAAGGCAGGCGAATGTTAGATTTCTGAGAAATGCCAGAAACTGCTGAATGCTATATGTGTGAATAGGGTACTGTGCACTTAAAGTGGCTGATGTAAACAGGTAGATTCCAGGATGTAGGGAGACTGGTTTTAGGCATCTAAGATCTGTTACTAGAATTATGACCTCTACATTAACGAAACTGTGGATTTTTGCACATATGAAGGGAAATTTCTATCCCATTACAATGCACATTGGTCCCTTCCTTTTTTTCTTTTTTAACTCAGCCATGTAGTTTGCATCCTATCTTCTGTCTGTATTTACAGTCTACTTCAACCATGATTTAGACAGTGAGTATCATCTTTTAGAAGCATCAACAAATTTTTCCACTCTTTGCTTTACTGGATTTCAAACTTGTGTATAAAAGTTAGTACTTGTATTCTTTTTTGTTTGTTTGTTTCATATAGTTTGGAATAGTGTAATACAAGCCATTTATGGTTGGGGAATGGCCTTGCTTTCTGCTGCTGATTTTGCTTCATTTCAGTTTGTAAACATTCATGTCCTTTTTTTTTTTTGGAGCTATAAATTACTGCCCAGTTGTGCATATCCGCACAAATTATAGAGAAATCCTAATTTATTTTCCCACAGTCTCTATCTGTGGCATTAACTTTCTTGTCAGATGTAATGAAGAAAAACCTGAAAATTGCTTATGCACCTGCGTGTTTACACAGCAGAACCCACTAATCTGCACACATAATTATATCTGAAGGTAAGAGATATTATTTTCTAAAACACAGAAGTATGTTTGCTGGTAGATTATAATTAGAGCAAAATTATAATTGGTGATCAGAATATATAATGGAATGCCTTATTCTTGTTCACTTACCAAGAGAATTAATGGTTCTTCCAGTCATTAGTGTGAATTAGTGAGGTTCTATTGTGCACATAAGGATACAGTAGCACAAACATGAGGGAGGTGAGCTTGTGTATTTTGTAAGACTTGCTGCCTTAAACTAACAAAAACCATACCATCCGTAAACCGATCAGCTCACAAAGAAGTGTGCATTACTACAAGTATAAATTATTCTTACAAGCTTTATTTTCAGTCTGTTGCTGCGTTTAGTTTTTCCATTAAGTGAAATACTGACTCTACAGTTTCTGCTGTTTAAAAGGAAGAAAAAAAAATAGCCCTCTTAGGAGGAGGCAAGAATGCTTCGTGTTATGGATGCTCCTAGCCATGCCATGGGTAGTCGGTGCCATTGAACCCTACAGGAAGGTGCAGCAGGCTGGGTCGTAGTAAGAATTCTGATGATGGCCAGCTCCGACTCACGCTGGAAACGAGTGGGAGTTTCTCTGCTAGCAGTTGGGGTGAATCCTTCGCCAGACAGTCTTTAAGTTCTCACTCGTCTTCTGTGATGCAGTGTAGGTACAGAGAGAGAGAGAGACGCTCGGTTCTGGGGGAAAAAATCAAGTTTGAGACTCTTTCCGGAAAGAGTGGGATAATAGTAGAAGTCTCTTTAACTGTCGTTTGGTACGTGTTTTAATAATCTCTTCTACCAAGTGGGAAACGCTTAAGACTGACAAGTCTACCGCTAATTACGTTCTCTGTTTGGTCTCCAGAAGCTGGACATACTGACTCTCCCCGTTGAGTGCTTTTTTCACTTGAATCTCTGAATTTGAGTTCTCCTTTCTTTTGTTCCTGTAGTGAAAATGAACATGGTGGTCTCCAGTCAACTCTCAAGCATTACAGAACTGAATCTCACACTACTCGCAGCTAAGACAACAGGCTAAGACAGGTTGTTCTGTCTCCGCTATGCAGCTGGGGTAGTGACGTGACTAAGTCTCTTGGCCAAGGCAGGTCCTTTATTTCAGCTCAGGGTTGAGGCCACTGATCTAGCAATGTACTGTAGCTTTTCCTAGGTTTTAGGAAAAATAAATAGAATGAATTTTCATTGCTACCTAACTTTTATGTACCAAAATCAGCTTTTTAGGCTTCTGATATCTCCAGAGCGCTAGGTCACAAATCTCTACACCGTCATTAACACACGCAACTACAGCATGTACAATGCAAGAACATGACAGATCACAGCACAGTTTTTATTTAGAAGTAAAACTAAGACTATTTTTTATAAAGCAGACTGGAAAGTTTGTAACAAAAACATTCATTTTATTGGTAGCTGTACAGGTGAAAATACTGTCTTATGCTCCTGGGGTTTTTTTGTTGATTTTTTTTGTTTGTTTGTTTGTTTTGTTGTTGTTTTGAAACCATCCATGTGTAAATCCTGTGAGGAAACTGACACCTGAACCCTGAAGGCTGTTGGGTATCGTATCAAAGCAAGCGGTACTGTAACCTCAGTCGCGTGCTGTCAACTCAGCCTCCACTGGATGCCTCCAAGAAGTCACCCTGCCAGTGGTTACTCGGATTTGTTAGCAATAGAGCAAGTTACCTTTCACCAGCATTACTGCCAAGCAGGGATTACTTTAGTCTACTAACGACCACACTGTGCTAGGACTAGGACACTCCAAAATGCTGTGAGAAAGCTGGACACCTGTGGAGTCTTTTCCATCAAAACGGGTAGAAAAATATCACTACTTCAGGGTTCTGCTCTGTTTACTTTCTCATTCTCGTTTAAGTTTCTGTAAGATAGTACTTTTGATACGTATCATATTCTTTAACTCAAAGTCATCTTATTTAAATGCCATTTTCTGTTCAGCAAGCCAAAAAAAAATCCAATGTACTGTCAGTGTGCACCAGTAACTTCAGAGTGGCTTGGTAAAAACATAGTTGCATTACTTCTAAAATTTGCAATGCAATTCTGATCACTATTGATACATGATAATTTTCACTGTTGGAAGTTGGTTACAAGCTGAATATTCACTGATGCATTTTTTGTAAACTTGTATTCAAGTTTACTGTACTACATAGTATTTGTATAAAATTCAAAGAATTTTGACTTTTGTTACCTGTACATGGCAACAAGTTGTCTAGCATCTGAAACTTAAATCCATCAGTTTATTAAAAATACTTTTATAAAAAAAAAAGACAGTTGGATCAGTGTGTTATTCCCCTGGTACCTACAGTGTGTTTTGTCAGTGCCACCCAAGCCGATCGTTGGTTCTTAAAGAGGTTTTCACAGGACAGTGAAACTATCTGAGGGTTTCCTGTAGTTAAGCTTTAGTCGATATTCTGATGTGGGCGTCAGGAGCTGCAGTTTGGTTTGTCTGAGGCATTATCAAGAGCCACTAGTTTTTAATTGAAAACATTTTGAATGTTTTCTGTCTTGGCGTGCGAACTGCAGCCATGGGGGTACCCAAACACCCGCCTGGACTTGGGATATGTTGTAGATACTACGTGCCATATTCTACAAATTTGCAGAATCAGCCCAGATCTGCAGTCTGTGTGTGCACCAGACTAAGCAGCCACAAGGCACGTGGGGTCTGCAGCGCCTGCGCCTCGCCGGCTCCTTGGAGCAGAGCAGAAGGACCCTTACCACGGTGAAGTCCCAACAGCAGCACCGGCCAAAGCCACTGCTCCCCGTGCTGCGCCCGCTCCTGCAGCAGCAGTGACAGTGGTGGCACGGCCCAGCGCTGACCCAGACTGGAGAAACTCCCCCGTAGCGGCACCTCTGCTGGAAGCTGTGGTTGCTCTGGGCAGCTCCTTGCAGCCGGCAAAGCGAGTTCCCCAAATGTCCCCAGCTCAGGCCCGCGGCTGGCAGCAGCCCCTGAGGATGGGCTCTGGTGGTGTTGGCTCTGGGCTTTGTAAAACGCAGATAAGCTCACTTGTTTTAAGAGGAGAGGTTCTTCTCTGCGCCTTCAGGGCACCGATAAATTGGAGCGCTCTCCTGTGGCTGTCGGAGCTGGTGATGCTAATGAAGATGGGCTAGGAGATGACTTGCTGGAGAAGCTGCCAGGATAGAGATGTGTTCCCTTTTCCGACTGCTACTGGACCCTAATCGCTAGCAAAGCTGCAAGAGAGTTTGAGGAACTCGTATCCTATTGAAAGGAAACTTGACAACTTTTACAGAGTTCATCAGTTAAAACTGTGAATTCCAGATAAATCCACTTGTGGCATCCAACGGCCCAGAGTACCGGTCTCCTTCTAGGAAGGTGACCAATAACACAAAAAATATATATTGCATTGTTTGTTAATGGGTGAGCGGCCAATTTTAACTGAACTGTTCTTGAAGAACATAGAAATGTTTCAAATGAGATTTCTAGAAGTTTCTTCGGGCATTCGGGGTTTATGGTGCAAATTTGCCATCAAAACAGCTGCTCATAGGCAGAGCTTTTTTATGGCTAAAGGCACCTTAGTCATATCACTCTCCCAAAATAAATGTTTTCTTTCACAGTGCTTCGTATAATGCAACGAAAATGGCTATTGGACAGTTCCTGACTTTCTCTGATACCCTTCAGTTTGATTTAAAGCAGATCATAAAAAAAACTTGATCAAACTTTGCAGTGCAACAACTTGTCAGGGAAGCCCACGGCACTCCTTCGAGAAAGCAGCTCTACTCCACCAGTAACTGATTCCTGCTGGTCTCGAGTAGGAATCCTGTACTTCTCACATGATCCGGTTCACTAAAATTAGCATCTCTCAAACTAAACCAGGATCTAGCCGTAAAGAAATGCGAGATTCCTGCACTGGTGCAGTTTTAGCTTGCTTGGGGGATGACAGAGGGCTACGTGGATCTCCGGGTCTCCTTAGAGAGGGATGTTACTCACGCCAGACCAGTTCTCCATCCCTGTCCATCGCTCAGCAGCAGCCCAGGACAAGCAGAGCTGAGGTAACACCAGTAGCACCACTCCTTCCGCAGGTGGAAGATGGGTGGCAGTCCGTCCTCATACTTTTTGCAAAGTGGTGTGTCAGTCCTGCAGTCCTCAAAGCAGAAGGCGCGCTGCGCTTGCTGATGACCCATGGTGCTGCTTCTGGCCCGTGCGGTTGTGTGAAAGGAGAGGGATCACTGGTGTGATCTGGCCACAACCAGGGGTCGTCTTCTGAATGAAGCCAATGAAGCTGCAAGAGAGGGGCTTCAACGTGTGCCCCGTGGGGGCTGTTCAAACTAAGCTCATGGGATTCAACTCCCAAGATTTCCTTTCAGGGAACCTTTTTTTTAAAAAAAACCTCTTTATCCCCTTTCACCTTTACACAGCCTGAAACAAGGTGCCCAAATCCTGGACTTCGAGAAGCCACAACTGTGTTTCTGAACCGTTCCTGCTGGGATTCGCCATAGCTGGGGAGGTGGGTTAGGAAGGGCTTCAAGACATCTCAGATGAGAAAAGCTTTTCCCGCAGCCATGATGCTGGCCTCGTCTTCTGCCCCAGGCGACTGCGGGGCAGCAGCGTGGTGGGGTACACACACCTTTTTTGGGATTCGGGTCTGGTCCCAGCATGGCCGATGGTGGCCTATATGGGTCTTCCTTTACAGTGAGATAAATGACGTGAATGTGAGGTGAGGCACTGGCACAGGTTGCCCAGAGAGGTTGTTGAGGCCCCATCCCTGGAGGTGTTCAAGGCCAGGCTGGCCGTGGCCTTGGGCAGCCTGGTCTGGTGGGAGGTGTCCCTGCCCATGGCAGGGGGGTTGGAACTCGATGATCTTCAAGGTCCTTTCCAACCTAAACCATTCTATGATTCTATGAATCAGATCCCCCACGCCAAATAGGCGATTTTTTACGGCAAAACGTGGCCATCCTCCGCTGCCAGCGAGGGACGGCGGGGAGGAGAAGGTCCTCTGTTCCCAGCGAGCCCCTGCGTGACACGGCGAATGCGGTTTGGGCTTGGCTCCCTCACGTTTCCCAGGTCTGAACAGTCATTACTGTTAGCTCAAGCAAAGCCGGGCTTTCCTCCCAGAATAAGAATAATGCCCCATTAAGCCCACCTAATGACAGCACAAATCACGTCGAACAGAAAATGGGCTTGTGTTCCCTACTCGGGCTTCTGAGGCTTGCGGGTTTTGTTCTGCTTTTCCCATTCCTAATTTGCCTGTGGGAAACGCTGCCTCCCCCCAGCCCTCCCAGCGCAGGCACACAATAGCTGCTTGTTTTTCGCCTGGAAGGAATTGCTGAGCCTTTAAATAGCTGGAATTGAGTTTATTTTTCTTCTTGTACTTCAGCTCGTTCATTACTTCAGTCAGAGCATCCTAAAAGTGAAGATTTCCAAGAGCGCTGGAATTTTCCTCCTTTTTTTAATTTTTTTTTTCCTTTCCAAAAGATGCTCTGCATCTTAAATTTCATGCACCAGCCCCACGGTAGAGTCACTAACTAATCCGGCGGTGAAGTGTCAGCTTCCAAAAAAATTAATTCACATGCCATTAAGCAAATATGATCCGAGTAGTGAGGACCAGCAAGAGCTGATGGCAGTGTAGCCGGCTCAAACGCAACTGTAAAGGTCAATTATTTTTGACCTTTATTTTTTAGGAAGAAGTTTTTCACTGTGAGGGTGGTGAGGCACTGTCCCAGGTTGCCCAGAGAGGTTGTTGAGGCCCCATCCCTGGAGGTGTTCAAGGCCAGGCTGGACATGGCCTTGGGCAGCCTGGTCTGGTGGGAGGTGTCCCTGCCTATGGCAGGGGGGTTGGAACTCGATGATCTTCAAGGTCCTTTCCAACCTAAACCATTCTATGATTCTATGATTCTATGACGTCAGAGAGACTTGCAAGGTTTAGTAAAAAACACTGAACAAGAACCAACGATAGTCGGGGCGACCAGCTGAGCGGAGACCACTCGGGATGGCTTTTACCCCCACCACTCTGGAGTTGAGGGCAGAGAAATGCCTCAGGAAGTTCCCCAGTTTTTGAGGATGCTCTCTCCCCTGCAATTGCTTTCTTTAAGCCGCTTTGCCCTTCCCAGGAGCCTTCTGGCTTCTGTGCTCGTTAAGAGGTTTAAAGGAAGGACGGTCTCCGTGGCCCAGACAGCCTCCGCCCCATGGCTCCCCGCACAAAGGCTCCTCTGGTCAAACGGCCACACACGCAGGGATGCCACCCTCGCCCCATGTGCCACAGCACACACGCAGGAATGCCACCCTCACCCCGTGCACCATGACACACATGCAGGGATGCCACCCTCACCCTGTGCGCCACAGCACACACACAGGGATGCCACCCTCGCCCCGCGCACCACAGCACACACAAAGGGATGCCACCCTCATCCCGTGCGCCGCGGCACACACACATGCAGGGATGCCACCCTCATCCCGTGCACCACAGCACACACAAAGGGATGCGAC
>VUYV01000081.1:3780255-3827212 GCA_008711295.1 Anarhynchus alexandrinus
GATGGGATGGGATGGGATGGGATGGGATGGGATGGGATGGGATGGGATGGGATGGGATGGGATGGGATGGGACGAGATGGGACGAGATGGGATGGGACGGGACAGGATGGGACAGGACGGGACGGGATGGGACGGGATGGGATGGGATGGTGTGAGATGGGTAAGGCTCTACTGCAGGTTTTAGTACCGGGACATGATTAAGGCATTCTGTCAATAACCTGGTTCTCTTGGAAAAGCAACAAACAAAGCAGTAAGTGGCCTGGTGTGTATTCTTTGTGAGGAAAGTAAGGGCTTTTTCTAATGTTTGCGTAACGCAATGTTCCCCTTCAAACAAGAAGCCAGAGTTCTGCTTGTCTCACCACGATTACATGAGGTTTGGAACAAGAGTAAAGGTGGAAACTGCTTTTTCTGTGGTAAACTGGCTGTGGGGCTGCGACAGCTCAGCCGCCGCGGGGCTAAAGGACAGACTCGAGTCACTCCTCCCTCCTGTGGGCACAGAGATCGGGCTCAGGAGAATGCAGGCCCGACAAGGCACATTTAGCTCCAGTGGCCAGGCAAAGGAGGAGTCACCACGGGCAGACAGGCTGAGCCGGTGGGGGTGGCTCAGAGAGGGCCCAGGCACAGAGGCCATCCAAAGTTGTGGCTGCTCTTTGCTGGCTGGAAGAGCTGACCTTCAGAGCTAGTGAAGCCAAACAAAACACCCAGAGAATGAGCATCTCATCAACACCTGGTTGCTGAAAGCTCAAGGAAGTCCATGATCCAATTAAAAAAATATAGCCTGGTGCCAGGCGCTAATTCTCCTGGTACAAGTCATAGTCTTGATTATGGAAATGCTACAAGTCACCCCATAGCTGGTCCCAAGCGAGCATCTGCCCGGCGCTGACGCATTTCATGCCAGAGTAGGAGAGCCAGGACACCTCAGGCATCACCCCCACAAGACAGCAGCCCTCTGCTCCCTCCGCTCGCCGATCTCTTCATGGTCTGTGGCTGGAGAAGAGCACTTTCCAGGCAGGACAATTCAATAAGTACACAGCACAGGCACACGCTGATGCTAACGCTGCTTGTACAGCTTCGCTCTTCAAAGCTGACCTCAAAATGCACAACGCTGTTTGCACCTTGTGCCCTTTAGCCATTTAAAGAGAAGTAGGTAACATAACCTTAAGCACAAATCCTCCCATCTCTGCTGGGGCCTGGGGCTGCCACAGCAGTGGGAACAGGGCTGAAGACACCTCGAGGCCCTTCCTCACCCTGCCCTCCTCACTTGGCTCCCTCTGTAACTGGTCAAAACACATCCATAATCACCATATTTTCTTCCCAATCCCTGATAAAATTGAATTATTTTGATGGTTTTGCAGTACTGTAGATGGTGTTCCTAATTATTTAATAAGTATTTACTGGGGATGAGTAGTTTTATTTAGTGGCGCATTACACTTTTATTTACATCATCCTTTACCAGCTTTCTTTTGTAAAAATAAAAGACATTATATCTGTCATTTTGTGTGTTTTTACAAGCCAGAGTTTAAACAGTTTAGCTAAACAAACTTAACACTGGCAACAGAGGCCTGGGTGCCCTGAAATCGTGGTTTTTTTCCTTTTATGTCCTGTCAATGCAACAGCATTTTCCTGAGCATCTTGAGAAGCTGTTAAAGGACTTCTCATGCAACTCAAACCCAAATTTATGTACACAATTCCTTATGTCATACATCTTCCTCCATTTACAATGACTAGCGGAACCTGCCCCGCGGAGCAGAATCCTACTAGCTGACTGCCTTTGACACTGCTTCAACTCCGTGAGGCTTTTCCAAGATTACTCATTCTCAACTGCTCCACAAGCTGTCACCATACCTTGGACAAGGTGCCCAGAGCGGTGGGATGAGGTGGGATGAGGAGGACGGGCGGCAGCCGGGGGAGGCATGGCACTCGGGCTGCTGCCGGCGGAACGAGCTGAAGCCTTTGGGCCTGGGCTTGCCCACCTCATGGCAACCAGCAACAATTTATTGTCATTTAGGCAATTATTCTATCACCTGATGACCCCTCCCCAGCCGAGAAGGGGAATCGGGAAAAAACATGGAAACCCGAGAGCTGAAATATAAACAGGTTTAACAGAATAAGACTAGATAATTAACATTAATAATACTAAAGAACCAATATTGATCCCCATAGCAATATAAAACATACAAGGGTTATCCTCAGCCAATTCTATCAGTAGAAGCTGTGCACTCCCAGCAGGGGACAGCAAATGTCAGACACTGTGAGCGCTACAGCTTCGGGAGGAAGGGAAGGCCTCAGGGGTCCGGCACTGGGGCAAGAAGTTCTCTGGATGACTGCCATCAAGGAAGAGAGAGAACTCCTCAGCAAACTTTATAATTTATATTGAATGTGATGTTCTCAGTACGAAATAACCCTGTTGGGCAGCTTGGGTCAAGTGCCGAGGTCTCGCTCCTCCTCACCCCTCCACCTGGCGAGCTTGAAGAACACTGAGACCTCGAAACCCCCACACCATAGCTGGCTATACAGGAAATATTTTCACAAATTCGGACACTAGAGTTGTCTAAAAGCGCAGTTTTCCCAAGCATTAGAAGACACCTCACTGAAAAGTAAAAATTAGTCCTGTGTTGCCCAAACCAGGACAGGTGGGCACGGGCAAACGGAGGGACACCCAGCGGCACGGGCCGGGGAAGGACACGCAGGTCAGCGGTCATCTTTCCTGTTCACGCTGTGAGTCGTTTCTTGGTTTCCGTGGAAACCGGCTGCTGCAGAAATGATGTTATGAAAACGCCTTCCGAGATTAAAGCTAACGGATTTGCTTTGCTCTCACGAGAGCGGAGGGACTCGTCGCCGTATTGCCCTGCGTGCGGCGTTACGAACGGTTCCAGAGAAGTCGCAGGTACCCCCGAGGCAACCTGCCGGCAGCGAGCGCTGCGTCCCCTGCCCCATGTCGCTGAGACCCAGCGCAGCCACAAACCCCAGGCAGGGGAGAGGAGGAGGAGGAGGAAGGAGGAAGGAGGAAGGAGCGGGGACTTCCAGGTCCCGTTAGCTCCTTGCAGGTGGGTACAGCTCACAGCGGGACAAAAGGCAGCGCTGTTGGCATCTCCGAGGGCTGAAATCTATTGTTTGCCCTGGAAAAGCCAAGCCAAGCAGCAGCATGATGGCATGGGGAGATCTCCAAGCGGCTGCAAGGAGAGCAGGCTGCGGCACCTTGCGTGGAAAAGGAAAGGCGGCAACGGCGGGTTAGAGAGAAGTGTGGTTACCGGGGGGCTGCCTGTCCCTCTTACCCCAATACTGAGCAGGGAACACTTTATTTGGTGTCTGCTTTCATACTTGACACGGCCACCGAGTGGTCAAAAACCAGTCTTGTATGAAGACAGAGTTTGGATAGGCCAACCCTTACGTAAGTTGCCCTCAGAAATACACGTATTACCAAACAAACGAAAAGTCCTGCCTCGCAGAGAGGCTCCGTAGCAACAAAGGGAGCCAGTCTTTGACGGAGTAATTGGCAGGAAAACATGCAAAACTTAAAAAGCTTAACTCTCCCTACGTATTATTAATTACTCGATCAAGTTTCATTTGGAAAGAGTCCGTGAGAGTATAAAGAGGCATTTAGCCTAACAAGAGAAATGCCAGGGCCCAGGCGGAGCCTGGTGGTTAATGCTCAGAAGCCGTGTGGAGACGAGCTGTGCCCACCACGACAGCAGCGGCTCCCACCCCCTCTGAAAAGTGGCAGAACGGACGTGTGGACTGCACCCTGCCCGTGTTCAACTCAACGCACCGCTAGCACCTGCAGGTCATCGCTTCAGCGGAAGAACAGCCTTCCCCGTGGACAATAATCAGGCAAATCAGAGAAAACATCTGGCAACAGATGTCAGCAGGGTGGAATTAATTTTGAGCATGAGTTCTGATACGCTTCTAGACGTTGCGCCAACATTTTACGAAAATGTAGACAAGAACACAGAAATGCTGAAGGCAGCCAAATCAAACACCAGCTATTTTTGTTCAAGTCCTGCAAATGACAGCTGATCACAGCACTAACAAACAAGCCTTCATTATTGAAAAGTCCCCGTGTTCCTCGGCGCAATGAAAGCTACATGATCTTGGAAGCTTCCCATGAATATTTTTTCTGCATCTCTGCTGTGAAAACCACTCGAAATGACTACACCGGATTACCCGTGACCCCATTTCTGGAGAGACTCCCACAGCAAGGCTCTACAAAACTTCAGGATGTAAAATTAGAAATCCTGGGAGCGATTTGTGCTCTGCTGTGGAGAGTTTCATCTCATCGTGCAGCGTTAAAGCGCTGCTACGCAGGCCTCGGGAATACAAGCACTAATTACTGTAGCCATGTAACTGAAGTCATAAAGAACTTTACAGTACGACTAACAAGCAATTAGAGACTAAATTAAGAAGCAGAACGTGATGGTCTATAGTCCACCAAAGGAGGAACAAAGCCCCTCAGAAGACAGATATGGTATTTTATGGAAGAAACGTGTATCTCAGAAGTCTTAACTGGCATTTGAAGATACACAGTGTGGACAGATACATGGTATTGCCAACGACTTCATTTTACATGTATGTTTAGCCTATCAATAAAGTGATTAATTAGCTGAAAAGAACATGATGGTCATTCCATAGATGAGGAGAGCAAAAGAAGAATACATTATACAACATATAATGCAGTGATTAAATGTGCCAAGAGGGCAGCTGTGGTTTGGGTTCCTCAGACTCAAGCTGACGGACAGTCATGACTCGGTTGCCTACACACTGGCACTGGGTCCCTCTCGGTTTGGCCACCCAAACATAAGCTACTTTTCCAGCCAAATTACTACTGTCATGGGAGTAACAAAACTCACGCAGACTTGAAAGGAACTTGTTCAGCACAGACAGAATTCGCAGGATTGAGTAAGCTCTCCATCATGTAGCCTTTCCCAGATTTCCTTCTGAATCTTCCTCCCAGCTCACGTCAGAAGAGGCTCAGATCCTCTTTGGAGCCTCGCCAGGGAAGGGAGAGGCTGATGTGAGGGAATCGGCGTTCCAGCCTACTACCTTTCTTCCCGGATGAGCAATTTGTCTCAAAGTACTCCACCTCCCCTGAAACCCTCTCACCCACATGGGTGGCATTCCCTGAGAAAACCGCTCAGTCACTCTCCCTGATGAGCTTGCAAAGCGCATGGCTTCATGCTCCAGCTGGTCCAGCCATGGCTTACCACTTAGGAGCCACCAGGAAAAACAGCACCAGGGCGTTGTGTAAATAGTTAGGGCCAGAACAGAGCCAGGACGTGGGTCCCACAGTAAATAAAGGTCTTGGACAGCAATCAGAGAAGCCAGGTTTTGCATCCTTGGTCTAGTGGGAGGTGTCCCTGCCTATGGCAGAGGGGTTGGAACTCGATGATCTTCAAGGTCCTTTCCAACCTAAACCATTCTACGATCAAACCATGGATTAAGGGAGGAAGCTTGGTCAGAAGTTAAGCTGAAGTTGAGAAGACAAGGCAGGAGCCTGGACGGAAGAAGAGAAGGACTCAAGGAAACCCCATAGGAAATGCTCTCTGCCTTGTAAGGACCCACTGAGTAGAGGATAGATTAGTTTTCAAAATCTTTATTCTGTCTTACAATGTAGTTGTGTTGTCAGACTTAATTGTTTTTCTATTCTAATAAAGCAGCCGTGGACAGCCATGCGAGGAGAAGCGGAGAACAGCAGCGTAAGGTCAGCTCAGCGCGCTGGCTGACTCATCCCAGCACAGGCAGCAACACCGGCTGCTCGGGGACGCGAGTCCTTACCTTCTTCTTTGCTGCCAAAGCCTCTAGTTGCCCCTGAGCCAGTCAGTCAAACCCTCAGAGCAGGATACGAACGCTCGTGTCTGACTCCCAGATTTTCAGCTGGTCTTTCTCACCTCCGTTCAGCCAAACACATCAACTTTCAAGCCAATTTTCAGTCTAGAATTTGCTCGACCCACAGTCGCTATGGGAGGGGAAGGGTGAGTTTCAGACATGGCTCCCAGTGTTCCTCTTCAACAGCAGCACACAAACGACAGGAAAATCATCCATCAGCCTTGTAAAGAGCGTCTTGTTAACTGAAAACTGTCTGAGACATTGACAAATCCAATTTGATCACACGGCGACAACTGAATTCTATCCCAAATCACCATAGCAGGACCTTCTGATAGCGGCACTGACCATTTTCTCTGCAGCTTTCTCTTGCAACACCGAGGTGTTCCTGCAGTTCACCGACGCTGGTGTGCAGCTGCTGTCCTATAGCAGCAGTAAGACCTGAGCAGCTTCAGCAAGGCGAGAAGAAACCGGGGCTGGCAGATATGCACCCAGAATTGCTGCGGGCGAGTTGAGCAAATGACACAATGAAATAGGTGTATCCTGATGAGTGATACAACAATAAAGGCTTTTTTTTTTTTTTTTTAATCTGACTCATGCATTCAATTCCTCTGTCTGAGGGCAACAAGTAGGTGAGAACAACTTCAGTTCCAATAACTGGAAGAATTTTCCCCCAGATGGAACTTCTTTGGTCAGTAACTGCTGACAAGCAGTTTTGGGGAACTTTTAATTTGGTTTTAAAATAGTTTCTGAAGCAGGAAGGGACTTTCAAAAAGGCAGTGAAACTGAGTATTTCTGAACTGATCAACTAAGCCTGGACTAAGTGTGTTACCTTCTAACCATGGAAGATCAACGACGAGATCTGTAGGAGGGGTTCAGCACTACTGGGGTGGAATAAGAATGGTATGGTGGTACCAAGAAGTCTTCGTTGTGTTTGGACACTTTCGCTGACCCACTTCTGTAACTACATGTCTGATCTTTGCCTAGAGCCGCACACTTTCCCACCATTTGTATTCTTTGGGGGACCTGGAACGGGACAGAGAACATGGCCCAAGGGTTGCTGATGGCCTCTCCTGACCCTGGATGAATAGCTGTTCAGAACCTTCTCGTGGAAGACAGAGGTCAAGGTATCTGCATGCCTCAGTGCTTTTTTCCTGCAGGAGGCAAAGTTTCTGCAACTAAAGAGGTCTGCCTGTCAGGACCCTACTGGGGAAGGAGCATGGGGCATGTGTGGTCATGAAGCTGTCAGAGGAAGGACAGGTGATCTCTCCTGAGAGCTGAAATGAGGCAAAGACAGAGAAAGCTTTTTGACGATGGAGGGTGAGGAGGAAGTTTCTTTACTGAGAAGGCTCCTTCAAGCCCTTCAGGGCAGGAGTCACCAGCTCCACCTCTGATCTCTCTAACCTTTATCAATGTTCCCATCTGTGGCTGTTGCTTGCAGAGCCTTTATCAAGTTTCCCTCCAACCACCCCGTTTCCCACCAACTCCTTTTAAAGGAGCGTTTAAACAAACCACACACCAGCTCCTTTCCCTTTCCTGTCAGCTCTTCACAAAGTAGCATAAAACCAGTCTTCCACCACTGCCTTCTACAAGGCGGAATACGCGAGCCATAGTGTATTCCTCCATAGCCTCCTTCTCTCTAACAGGCTCAAGGCTAGTGAGGACAGGTTATCCAGAGCTCTGGAGAAACGTGGGATGGTTCCTCAGGGCTCTCAAGATGGTTGTCAAAGCCCCCAGCCAGGAGGTGACAAAAGGAAAGTCAAAAAGGACACAGCCAGCCAGTGAGGATGGGACGGTGGGTCACAAGCCAACCGGCGAAGTGTCTTGCTTCCTTGCCAAGGTTTTGCAGGGCACAGCAACCATGGTCAATTCAGAGGTGATGGGGACGACTGGCACTCTGCTTGTTGTCCAGGGTCAACCTTCATAGACATAGCTATATAGACACAGCTCCACTAGCACAAAGATCCCCAGGAATAACCAAAGCTGTAGCAAATACTGGGCTTGGAAGGCGGAGGGAAGACCAACAAAGCAGCCAGCAGCAGCTCCCTGCGAGAGAAGGGAACACAGCTCTTCTGTGGGTCTAAAAACGAAAAGACCCCTCACTTCTTGGGGCTCCTCCAGCTACGCTGCTCGGACTGCTCAGGTTCCCACCCCACGCAGGCAGCCCCCAGCAGCCTGACTCACAACAGAGGACACACCAGGTATAGTACCTGTCCTCCAAATCGCAGCCTTCCCAGATGTTTGACTTACTCCGATCAGACTCGTTAGCTGGATGTGAAAGCAGCTGCACCGACAGGGTAACATATTGGTACTAAAAATTAAATACACGAAATTTAATGTTCCCTTCACACCGGTATTTTGCGGAAGCATTCATTTGTAACGATGACCTGCAGGTGCTCGTACGCAAAGAGGATGCTAGAGGCAAAAAGGATTTGTGTGCAGTTTTCATCTAGTCCACACTTCCTACACAATTTTGGACAAAATGACATCTTGGGATCCCTTCCAGCCCTATTCCTCCTGAATTTATAGTGCCATTAAATATGGTAACTTCGTTGTTAGTGGAATAGAGGCCCAATAACAATTTCTTATCTTTCTGGACAAGAAAACAGGTTTTATTGTTTTATTTAATGATCTTATTCTTCGCTGATAACATGCTGGTTTAACACTTGTCAAAACGCAGTGTCTGTACTCTGACCTCTTTTTTCCCCCAAAATCATACTAATAACCTCAATAAGTCTGAAGTGATCAGTAAGCTTTACTGATTTGGGTAGCTCTGTGCTTTGGTGAAATTTCAGTGTGTGTGCTAAAACGGATTCTAGAAACCTTTCAGAAATTGAGCTGTATTAATTAAGAACAAATTAGGTTTAACCAGCATTTATATAAATTCACAGATTCTGGACGGTTTGTAGCCAATACACCTATACAAATGAGCTAAAATCAGTCCATACGTCATTCTTCACAACTATCAATTGAAATTTTATATGAAATGAACTGAAAAAGCAGCACTTTTGTGGGTAACGGTAATATAAAAAAATTAGCACTTTTCTCAACTGAAATCTGCACGATTTTGTTAATTACCTGTCTTAGCTCTGGATCTGAAAAGCCCCATGACAGATGACAGATTGTTCTCAGCAGACACACCCCTAGTAACTAAGGAGCTGATGCTTACTGAGGTTTAAAAAAACCCAAAATGCTTAAATTCTACCCCTCTGAGTGCACGGCAGCTCTGCATTTTTTTTTGGAGAAAGACCTCATAAATGAAACGGTGAGGGCTTGGGGACTGTTCCATGATTTCACTTAAAAATAACAGCGTAATGCCTGAAGTTCTTCTTAGGGATTAGTCTTTCACCACAACTTGTCTGAGCAGATAATTATGCCAGTTATAGCTAAGATTTTAAAGAGACCTCGAATATGTTCCAAATAAAAAGTGAGGCTTGCCTGTAGCTAGGTTGGAAAAAAAAAACCAAACCCAAACCCCAGAACTTTGAACAGTATTGTTTTTTTAATATCCGTTACAAGCATTTAAAAAAAAAGATGGGGGATTTAAGAGAAATGCTGTATCACAAAGATCATCTTGATCAACGAGTTTAAAGTACCCTCGCAGGAGGTAAACAAATGTAAAAAGGAAACCATAAAACACAGGAATGTACGTATCGCTCCCAAGCGCGAGGATGAGGTGGGAATCGGATGGAACCAGCACTATTATTCAGAAATTACACTATCGTAAACCCCAGTTAGCACTCTGAAGGACCATCCATCAAAATAAGCACTCCTTTCCCTTCCTCACCTTAGAAATGGCCCCTCTCTGGAGCACCGGGTCTGGTGAAGCTTGTTGTTGAAGATTCCTGCCAACACAGACTTCCCCAGGATGGGAAGAATAACGCACCAGCCACCTCTGGCTGGTTGTAGGCTATTTTAGCTTTAGCAGACCAGAAAAACTAATCTATTAGGCATCAATTATATCCAGCTCTCTAGGAATTTTAAACAGTTTATAAGTAAGGTAATTAAGCACGTGTTTAGGTTCTGCTCTTGTTCTGCAGATGTACTGAGAAGGCACAAGCCCGACATGCTGGGAAAATAAAACAATCAGCATGGGAAAATGTATGGGGAAATAAAACTACCAGCATAAATACAGAAACCTTTTGCCCAGGTCAGTAGCCACTGAACAGATGCCCCCGCTTAGGAGGTCTGAAATTGAATTTAGGGAGCAGCTAGCTATCCCGCCGGTGAGGATGATGGCACCGGGCCCTACACTAAGGGAGACTCCTGAAGGCGTCCCCAGCAGCACCACTGTGCCCATGGAAGGGGGACAACAAACGGTTCCGTGCAGAGGGGGCACATGAATCTCCCTGGTCCACCCAGGAACAATTCCCCCATCAACCCAGAGAGCTCCAGTTGCCCTACTATTTTCCAAAACCCCGGAGCGCAGCTTCTGCCCCCCATCCAATCCTGCTGGTGCTCTATAGAGTTAATTCACGGATGTAAGTGACTTTAGCCCAGCACCTGATGCTTTAGGCAGGAAACTAGGATCCTCCAAAATAAAAATCCGACAGAAGGCTGCAGCCCTCGGTAGCCAGTCACCAACAGACGGACTCAGCCTTCAGGCCAGGTCACAGTGTGCCATCAGGAAAAGGGAAAAAAATACTGGATCCGTAAGCACTAGTAACAAGACATGAAGTATTTTTCATCTCTGATCCTTCTCAGAAAGCAGCAGAAACCACACCAGGTGCAGAAATATTTATATGCTAAATTAACACTCTCAGTGTGCAAGACATGAAGTCACTCCTGTCACGAATGAGAAAAACCTTGAATTCTTGCCAGGGAAATCTGGACACCACAGCGGGACACCTAAGGTGCCTGCAAAGCTGGAACAACTGTTTGGAAATAACACGTTGTGCTTGACTATGATCTTTCAAATCTCAGCCTCGCAGACTGGCTGTTTCTTATGAGACCCTTCTGAAGCCATAAGCTTTCTTTCCTTTGCCCCTTGCCAAAGGTGCGCTATTTTGTACGGGAGACCCTGCCCTAGCACGCCGAAACCAACCTTTGTAGCATGAAGAAAAAATATACCCTGACTTCTCCAAATCTTTCCATCTATTTTGGATGGCGGCTGTCTTAGGAGTATACTGTCGCTTCCAGCGGAACAAAACACCTTGCATCTGGCAGGGTGCTAGCGGACAGTCGTGCCACCAGACCAGGTGGGGTGGGGATAAATCAGTGAAACCTACTCTAAAATGTTTGATACTTGATTACAAAATTAAAATCAAAACCCCAACCCTCCCCGCCCCCCCCCAAAAAAAAAGAAAAAAAAGAAAAAGAGGAAAAAAACCCAAAATATAATGAGATCTACCTGATGTACCTTTTTTTTTTTTTTCTATTTGATACCTGGCATCATTTCTGAACATCCTCTCCAGTTGTTTGATTTGAGTGTCTACTTTGGTATGCTCTGCTCCTTGAATGCGACTCCTCTTTCCCTGTATGCTGCTAATTATACATCTACTTTAACGGCACACTGCATGCAAAACACATCGTCAAAGTGGCTCCTGGCACACCACTTCTCTCCTCCCTTACCCTTCAGTTCAGTGATATCATTACATTACATCACTGTCTGTGTTAAAAACGAAGCAGTTGTCCCGACTGTAGTACACTAAAGCTGGAAGAAGGTTCTTTCCTTTCTCTGGGCTTTAGCCTAATCTTGGCAAAAATGCAAGAGCCGCAGTGAGTAATGCAAAAAGTTAATTTAGCGAGTGTTGGATATATAGGGGAAGGTGTAGGGCCAGGAGAAGCACACCATGATACTGCCTCAGAACACCCTTGCAGCCTCCAGCGACTTGTGCTGAGGGAATTCTTACGCCTGAGAGGGTGCCTGAGCATTTAATAGCCTTCAACAGATTTCACCCCCCCCCCAATTTTCTTGTTGTATTGTGCTGTTTAAATAGCTTATTTCTAAATAAATTTCTTACTAGCGCAAACCTCTTCAGTTCATTATGAATTCTCAGAAACCACATCCCAAAAGAAACAATTACCATACAAATACCTTATTAGTTCTAACTCTCCAGTTTTCCCTCGGGAATTAATAAAGATTAAGCCTGACACATTCATATGACAGACACGGAACACGAGGCTCAGAGTTCATAACAACCCCCCTCCACACTGTTCGTGATAGAAACCTCAGGACAGCTACTCTGTTTTGAAAAATGAAGATGTGAAACGGAAGGGGAAGTTTTAAAATAAAGTTAGATAAGCGTGTTAGGAATGAAACGGGCCTATAAAGTAGTTCTGAGGCAAGAGAAGAGCCCCCTTCCACACTCCCGATTCCACAACCCTATGATTACTAGGTCATTATTATTCAGATTTGTTTCAGAAATGGCATATGTCTCCTAATGTCTTCAGTTTCAGAAAACAAGTTCTACATCTTACAGACCTGCAACTTAAAAAAATGGACCAAAAAATGGCAGAAATAAATAGCACCATTATCTGCTTGAAGTGGATTACAGTGCCATACAAGAAAGCTTAATGTCTGTCAGTATTTGCCACTAATACATTTAAGACATGCTTTATAGACAAAATAGAAGTGATTTACATTATATGAAAAGTGTTGGTTAATTAAGAAAACCTCTGTTCTATTTTTAGTTGGAAGCATCCTTAAGTCCAATTGCCGCTAATAAGTCAGGAAATTCCAAATGTAGCTCCACATCTAACAGTATAGCTGCAATTATAACTGTTATGTTTTATGTAAGTCTTCTTTTATATATAAACCCCTCTTTCTTTTTGAATCAAGTGCTTGAATAAGATAAACAGATTAACAGATCTGGCAGAAGAAATAAAGCCATTAGAAGCCTGCCCTTATTTCCTTGGCTTTTAGAGGAGTACGTTGAATTAACGTGTTGCAGCTGAAAGGACCGTTTGTACCAGCAGTTAGGAATAAGTTAGGCAAAGTCAACCTACAGAAATGATCAGCGAAGCCAACCCAGAATAAAACTGTCTTGCAGTTGAAATTTAATTTGCATTAGCATTAATGCCTGGGGAAGCAAAAAAAAAGTTGATTTTTTTTTTATTATTCAATTGCACGAGCGTGGCTGCTGACTGCCTTGGCAACTGCAGCCCGCACACGCTCTTGGTGCCTGCCCCGTCCCCACAAGGGCGGTTACTCTGACATAACCTACTGCACAGGACATCTACAGCCATCACCATAACTATTTACCACCACCAAACTACCAAAATACATCACTCCTACACACTTGCATGCAGTAACATAATGCCCTCCTCCTGAAGGACGAACACCCTCGTGACAACCGCAGACACGAGTGGAATAACCATCCTCTTCCTGACTTCTGGCAATTCCAAGCGCCCCTCACTTTCATGGCTTACGAAATGGCAAGTGGTCACCACGAGCAATTGCTTGACTGCTATTTAAGTAAGCTATTTAAGCTTCAGGGGGACCATGAAGACAGGTAAAAAGTCCCGCTGAACATCTCCAAAATTTGTCTTGGGACATGCCCCAACTACTAGCCCAGGAACCTGATGGCCTGCTGCCTACCAAACAACATCTGCAACAGAGCAGCTTCGTGAGGCACTTGATTTAAATCTGCACTGCCCTCAAAAGATCAACATGTTTCCCCCCTCACAATGGTCAGGAAACAGCTTTTTGTGTAGTGTTAATCTTTTTTGCTGCATCAGGTGGCAGAACTGGTGGTACAAAGAAAAAGGCAGGATTGCACACCAAAGAAGAGGAAGGTCTGGACCACCTCTGGTGTCAGCAGCACACCTGGGAACAGCTTAAGCTACACATGGAGCTGAAAGGCAAAGCCCAGAGTGGTTTGGTACCAACAGACAGAGCAGCCCCCACCAGTAACGACTGCTACGGACAGACTGGGAGGAGAGCCTTCACAAACTACGCAGGCAGAGCACGCAACCCTTAGCAAGATGCTGAATTCATCTCACTGAAGGTTTGTTACCTGAAAGGTCTATGGTAGCCATCACCCTAAAGGGGTTATCATCCATACCACCTATTAAATGTATTTTTTAGGACAGACTGTCTCCTCTTTTTCAGGTGCTTGCTTCTCCACAGAGCTACATAAACATCTTATGGTATAGGAATAACTTACATGACCCAAGAGGTGCTAAAGGTAGGGAATTCCACGTTTGTGTGACGGCTTCCTCCTTCTAGGGCAAACAGCCCAAATTGTTTCAGAAGTGACGAGATCCTTGTACGTAGGTTCAAACCCCTCAAGAAAGTGCTCTGTGTGATGGAGGAAATAAGCACGAGAGAAGTCAGTGAGTCAGGTTCTTGTCTGCACTGTTGTGACATGAGGGCCTCTTGTCTGCTGCCCCATGTCCTGTACATGGTGGCCTCTTTCCCGCTGCAGGACTGTCAAGTTTTGCCTGGCCTGACCTTTAAACACAGAGGTGAAGGCTGATGGGACAGAACAAAGATTGCTGACAAAGACTGCTGACAAAGACCAATCCAAACCATTTCCAAGCTGTTAACTTCAGGATGGAGCGGACAGGCATGCAGCTTCACAGCAAAGGATGCTACACTTTATTGATCAACACTAATAAAAATAAGGACTGCATAAACATAGGAAAAGTTCAAACTGCTGAGAGTGAGGGTCACTCAGCACGCTATGATGGATAAAATTGAGCATGCATAGGCAGCTTCCACCAAAGGTCTCCAGCTCCAGATAATGTCATTAAGGAAAGAAATATCTTTCTCCGGCAGTAATGTCCTTTAGGGTCAGAAAACCAAGGCAACAACCCCAAACGTATACACAAGGTGCCTGGCTTCCAGAAACAGCGCAGTGTCCCTGTCAATGGAGGAAGGCAGGCGTGTAGGCCAGGGCTCTTGCTCCACCGCCTTCCCTGTCGGACACACAGGTGGGATACAAGGGAGGATACTCTGGGATGCACCTCTGCTGGGCCAGCTGTACCAAGGGTTTAACCAACGGTTGGTCCAGCCCTTGTAGCAAATCACGTTGGCAAGGCAGCGGGCGTATTTCAGCAGCTCTCACATTCCCTCTACCATCACCCACATAAACGTACCAGTACCGCGTGCCTGCACAGCCTCATCCTGCTTTATCAACCAACAGGCTAAAACCTGCATTTTAGCTACCTAGAACAAGCTATCCGCATTTTTATTTGAATCCAGGATGTGAAAAAGGACATCCTACTTCCAGAGCCTTCAAAACACACCTAGAGAAAAGCAGCAGAAGTATAAGGCCTGCGCTTTAAGAGCCCTGCGCTCCTCCACAGCCAGAGGACATCACCCCGCGTCCCCGAACGCCCCGACGTCTCAGGTCCCTACGGGCCATGAGGGAAAGGCAGGCGGCAGGCTATCCCAAAGCGTCGTGTCAGCGGCATCGCCGCTTTTAAGCGAAGGAGGCTCCAGCTCAAGTGTCTTCGCTGATCCCAAGCACTGTCCAGCAGCCCTCCGTGTACTTCCAACTCCACAAAGGGCAGCAATTGTAGAGCAACTTCTAAAACAGATGAAGCACAACTATGAGATGCAGCAGTAAAGCAGATTAATGAGTGAGTACCAAAGAGAGGGGAAAAAAAAAAACAACAACTTGAACATTACATTTATTGCTAATTGATATTTTAGTGTAATTTGTGTGATTTGGATATTTGGAAAAGGGATAAATGACATGTAAGGAAAACCACGTGCTTTTCCTTAGCCTATTCTTGACTATCAGACAGAAGATGCCCTATTTGTGTACTCTGCTCTTCAGCACCTTAATTCTAAAACCAATTTCCTGTTTCAAAGCAAAAAAAGATCTTTCCATTCTTCTTCAAAATATGAACTTCCGCAGGCCGGGCAACCTCATGGGCAGTAAAAGTAGTGTCTATTTTCCACCATTTGTGGCCTTATTAATTTCTTGTAATATCTTACTAATTTCCTCAGCATTTGTCATCGCTTAGTAAAATGCAATTACATTTTTTAAACCAACTAAGATAAAAACCTACATTACTAACTTTTCCAAGGACAGATTACATGAATAATTTTGATTTTCACCTATTATAGTAAATGTCCTGTTTGCAGCACTACATACATAATATACAATAGCTTTAAATAAGCTGAACTACTCACAATTCAAGCAACGTTTACTGATTATTTTTTTTAATGGATAGTAAATGTATCGAATCAGTGTGTTCCATGAATTCTGAGCATTGCCTGCAAAGTCTACAAAGATGGTAACAGTGATAGATTTGGACTGTTGGGAAGGATTGAGACTTGTTTCTGATCCATCAGAGATTTAAAATAGCTTATGCAAATGTACAATAGCACTTTTCAACTACTGATACATCAAAATTGATTATGTGTAAATGTGCATTGTTTTCAAAATCCTGAAAACATGTAAGTAATGACAGAAAACTCAAATTGGCTTAAATTTCAGTGTGTGAGAAAGACCATTTTATTTAGCATAGGATTAAAAACAACAACCAAAAATATTTAACAAGGTCTGAAGAGATCTCATTCCTCCTGGGAAAAGTGTTTCAAGACACACTGTTTTTTTTAAAGGGAAGAGCAATACTACCCATCTCTCATCCTTGTTATTCTTCATTGCTAAGATGGAAACGGTCCTAAATGGAACCTACCCTGTTATTCACTACTTATCAGGTAGAGACTCGTTTTCTTGCAGCAAAATGCATTTTTACAGTATCTCGCAGAACTGTAAAACTCTGTCCTATGTCACTTAGCACTATTTACCTCTTCAGATACTACAGGTACAATTATGCATCTAAGGCATCATTTCCAGTAGGTCTACCTGATTTATCACAAGACTGGCACCTACGGAACCCACTAGTGTTTTGCCTAATTTAGTTTTGATGTCCCACGCGAGACCATTTTCAGCAGCACTCCTTTTGAAACAATTCTTCCTCCGCCTCCTCCCCCCCCCTGCCGCCAGGGTGCTTATCTCCCAGTTGCGCGTCACCTTTTCCTCACCCCACTCCAGCACTCTGGCTCGCTTCCTGCCCACACCGAAAATAACCTCTCCCCAAACCCGCCATGTCACAGACTCGCCTAAGTTGGGAGGAACCTTTAAGATCATCGAGTCCAACCACCACGCCGATGTCGTTCAGGCCACCTGCACCCCGTGAAGGATCCCATAACCTCCTTCTCCCGCTAGGCGCTACTCACTGAGCCTTAATTACGCCTCCTCCTCCTCCTATTACCCTTTTAGCTAATAACAGCTCTCCTCAGACAGGCCTGGGCCTAGGCCGCCAGGCGGCTACACTGCGCCTGGGCCTCTCCCCGAGCGCTGACGGCACAGCGGACCGGCGCCACCCTCCCCACGCACAAAGGAGCCGAGGAGGACACGGCCCCCGTCCGTGAGGGCGCCGGAGCCGCCTCTCTCACAACACCCAACGGCAAACCCCGGCGGGGGCGAAAGGGAGACCGGCCCGCTCTGCCCCGCAGCCGCCGGGCCTGCAGCCCGCTGCCCACACTCGCCACAGCCGCTCGCCATCAACCGCCCCCCCCCCCCCCCCCCCGGGGGGGGGCGGCCCCCGGGGGANCTCAGCGCTAGACCTAAAATGGCGCCGGCGCGCTCGGCCGCCCCCGCCCCCCCCGCCTCCTCCCCGCAGGCACCATAGAGACGGGGCGGGGCGCGGCGGGTAGAGCGGCCCCTCCGCCTGCCTTCTCTAGGCGGCCGTAGTCCGGCCTCGGTGGTGCGCGGCGGGGGAGGGGGCGCGGGCCGGAGAAGGCGCTGTCGCATCATGGCGGGCGAGGGCGACTCTGAGCCGAGGAAGGTAATGGAGGATGGAGGGGGTGGCTCTTCCCGCCTCGTAGCCTCCCTCCCACCGACCCGGCTTGAAGCGGGCGGCTGAGGGAGCCGTGATCCCGCCTCGCCTCGCCCAGCCCGGGCGGCGGGGAAGCCCCCGGAGCGGCCGGGTCGGGTCCGTGATCCCCACAGACGCAGGAGGCCGGCGGTGCGCGGAGCCTCTCACGCGTTGTAAGGTTTCCCGCCCGCCCCGCTGAGGCGCGGCCGGGCGCCGGGAGGAGGAGGAGGAGGAAGATGAGGATGAAGAGCTGGAGCTCCCCGCGGAAGCCGAGGGGGAGCCCTGCGCTGGGGACGCGGGAGGGTGTCGCCGAGCGGTTGCGATCCCCCGCTGGTTTCGCTCCAGAGGAAATAATGAGGGAACAATCCACGGAAACCGACGGCGGAGCCCAGGCCCTGCCGGGGCCGGGGGGTGGGGGTTCTGTTTGTTTTTCCACGGGGCTTTCTCTTTGTGGGCCAAACACTGTCGTGACATTTGAGCCTTCGTAACGCCAGTATTTAGCAATGGTTAGTGTCACAACAAGTGATTTCAAGCATAGCGACAGGTGAAATACTATTTTAAAAGGGTGCATCATGCTGCACGGACGTAGCAGGGATACCTTCTCAGCCAACAACAGCAACATATCAAATGTCTTCTTCCATACGAGACTACTTGAAATTACTCGTTAGGAGACTAGACCCAACATAGACCAAATCCTTTTTGTCTCGTTTGTACACAGGGATTATGTGGAAACAGCTGATGGTCGTCCATAGGGAACGCAGATAAAGTTATTGATGGGGATTTCCATACTTGCATACAAATCCAGCTGTTGTCAGCTGCTTGCCATCCCTATTGCCGCAGCCAGACGTGTCTCACAGAGTTGTTAGCCCTCCACAGATAGTTGACGGTAGTACTCCGTCTTCGAAGTCTACTTTGGCCAAGTAGAATAGCTTTACAAAACATTTAAACCTTTTAAAGATCATCTTTTGAGGTTTTAGTTGATACAGTTGCACATGTGGTGTTTAATGGTCTACAGATTTAAACACAGTAGAATGAAGGTGAATTCTTACGCCATCCCTAACAAAAGAGTTAATAGCAGAAAGATGTGCAGATGTTACTGCATGGTGCAGCCCCCTCGACGCTGAGCCAAGTCATCTTGAGGCCTTTTTGTATGTAGTTTCCCACTTCTGCCAGAGGTGCCGATGTGCCTGTGCAGGGATGTTTGTCAGGTGGGAAATACAAGCTGTATTCCAGTTAGAAGACTTGGGTTATGCAGAAGCCAGTGTAGGCATCTCTGAAATGAAAAACATATTTGTCAGTTCACAGTTGGGTTTATGAATGCCACATGTAATTACCATTTGAAAATTAAATAGGAAACTGGTATGAAATAGTTTGAATAATTTTTACCAGTAGGTTCATTTAAAAACTTGGGTTGTATATAGAAGAATTTCTGTGCACAGGCCCTGCCTATACATAGGATTACATTAAAAATTACTGGTTTATAAATGTCTTTATTCAATGCTCAGTATAAGGTTCTCTACTACATGCACATTCTCCAGTGATTTCACTTTTTTTTTAAAGCACATTTGCCTTTTCAGATATTAAAATTATGTGTCGTAACTAACTGCATAATTGATTGTAACCTTAGCCATTTGTTCTGATGTATGTTGGTTTTGAACAGAGATCCTGGATTCTTAAAGGTTTTCTCCCTTTTATGGGGAATGTAAAGGGAAAAAATAAAATAGTTCTTTTTTTTAAGATTCAATAGAAAGGATGGATCAGCAGGTTTGTACAAAATGGTGTTGCCCAAGTCAATAGTTAACTCTTCCAAAACCATTCCTGATACAGTTGTGCATGTTCATTTCTGCTCAGATATAGAGTGTGCATGTTCACTTTTTGCTCAGTTGGCATCAGAGGCTTCTACAAAAGTAATTTTTTAAATTGATGGTGTGGGGTTTTTTTCTTCCAGTCCTTTAAACTCCTAGGATTTCTTGATGTTCAAAGTGTCCCATGTTCACGAGAATCTGTGCTCTATGGCTCCGTGGGATCTTTAGTTGTGGGTCTTGGACATTTTTTAGCAACTAGTAAGTACTTATTCCTTCTGGGGTTTATATATTTGTTTGCAAGGAAAAATTAATTCCTATTTGCTGTTAGGTTTTATTAATAATGGGAAGTCATCCAAGGTTTTTTCTCTGATTTTTTTGAGGATTTTTGTTTTTCTTCCAGGTAGAGTTAGAAGATCTTGTGACTTTGCAGTCGGTGGCTTTATTTGCACAATGTTAGGATACTGGTATGTAGAACGCTTCTTGAATTTTGACAGACCTATGTTGGCTGCTTTGTACAACATGATCCCCATGTGACCTTTCACACTGTTTTTGAAACTCCATAAAAAACTTGCCTAGCAAAGTGTCCTCTTCCTTCTCCCTGAAATATTTCTTTTTTTAAAGGAAAAGTGTTCAATGCCTTTGACTTTGTATGTTAATATTTTTTAAAAAAACTTGCTATTGTTTTCTTGAATCCTAAGAGATCAAACCACCCAGTTACTTCTGTCTTTCCTAATTCTTTCTTTTTTCCTTCACATATGCCATTCTTCTGTCCTAATTATAAAGGCAGCATACCAAATGGTCATGAAATTAAGATTCAAATTACAGAAATTAGTGTTTTCCATTGCACTTGTATGTCTGGCTCCTCAGTGGCTGCATAATGTTTGCCTTAAAGAAATAGCTGTTACCCTAGTATTTTCATTATGCATCATTTCATAATGAATTTTACCCGCATTATTATATGTGGTTTCAACTTTTCAACTCGCTGAATAACTCCGATTTGATACCGTCACTCATATAAAGCAGAGAATTGTGTTTTCTTTTCATCCCCTCCTCTAGGTTTTACTGCAGGTACAATTTGGCGCAACACAGGATCCGGCAAAGAATGCTTAAAGAAGGAATGAGAAACAAAATTTTATTTGAAGGCAGTTCTCTTGATCCAGAAAGAAAACAAACTGGCAATGAAAGAAGCGATTCATAGTCTGCTGTAGAGGAATCCATGGTCTAATACAGCTTTGGGAGAAGGTGGTCCAAAAATGGCAGTCTTCCCTGTGAATGTGTGAGGTGCCTAAAAATCATGCTGGTTTTCCTAGCAAATCCAAGCGAGAAATTCATGGTGAATCTGTTAAGTCAGTGTACAAGCCCTTCTTTGTTTCGTGTATGTATGTATATGACTCTGTACACAGTTAAGAATGACCTCCTATTAAACATCTGGGAACTGATGTCTTCTATTACAGGGTCTCAGAGGATTAATGACAGGGTGTCGAGACTGCTTTAACTTGCATTATAAACAGAATGGTTTGTTTTAGCAAAGTTGTAATTACGTCTCATTTACATACAGGAAAATATTTTTATCAGCTGTTCTCTGAGCAAATGTGTCCTTCAGTGCTACTGTTAATTGTGCTGTTTGTGAAACAGGAATATTTAAACAGCAGGTGAAGGCTTTGCTTGTGCAAGGTGAGTGATATCAGTAGCCTTTGTAAGATTTCAGCTGCAGAATAACTTCACATAATTTATATACACTGTGAAGTTGAAGGATTTCCATTTTTGTTCTGTCTGTGTGAAACTAAGAATAAAATCACACTTCAGAAGCAGTCTAAACTATGTAAGTAACTAATCTTTTTACTTGGTTAAAAATCTTGCTCTTCTAGTTAAGACATTTCCTTACAGTTGGTGGAATAATAATTTACATTATTTGTAAGTAGCAATGGTCAGTAGTTTTGGGGTTTTTTTAAAAAAAAGGCATGTTCTGCTTGTATATTTCACTGTACATTTTCAGTTAAATGAAATAACACTGGATAATTTCAAGGAAACCATCTTATTTGGAAATACAGTGTTAGATCTAATTGCATATTGGTAAAAAGATGAGCAATGGCATAATATTCCCTGCTTGCTTCTGCCTACACCAGTGACACCATGTATTTACTTTTTTCACAAAATTATTTATAGTATATTACGCTGTAAGCACTTTTTGGTCTCAAGGCATTCACTGAGCAAAAATAGTCCTTTCCCCAACCCTATCCTTAGTCTGAGAGAGTTTGCAGTCTGTTGTTAACTCAAGTAGGTGTAGGGAGGTTTGGGAATCCAGATGTAAACAGCAGCGTTGCTCTACTTACTTAATTTGGAGATATACACGAGAGCACTAAACAAACATGCTATTATTTACACTAAGATAATTAAACTTTTACCCTCCCTGGAGTAGCCTTTTACAAGAAGAAAACAAACCTGTATAGTCTGTTTCCTTTTTTCCCCTCTATTCCTCCTCTTTCTTCTGGAGGAAACAATTAAGATAGATAAATTTTATGGAGAACATTCAGTTCAATAATTTTATATAACAAGTCTCCAGAAAACTTGAGTTAGGGCGATGAAACGCTTTCTGTCCTCACTGCAAAATCTAAACTCAGAAGTTAACTGGTAGCGAACTCTAATTCGGAAGAGAAAGATGTTTCCCCTGGTTCTGTGGGAGGGTGGGAGGGAGACTCCTTCCCTGCAGATGGGGTGGGAGGTGTTGCCTCGTAAAGCCCTTGGAGCGGCAGTGGGAAACTGAGCGCGCCATGAGCAAGGACTTAGCAAGCTCCTATTTTAATACATGGTTGAGTTCTTTCCTATCTGACCGAAGAAAGGGAACTGCAACCTAAGCAGGGGGTCTTTTGGCCGCGAGGTCATAGTTCAGCTGGGGAGTGAGGAAACAAAAGCGTGCCGATGAAAATTCACTCTCTGGCAAAGAGCAGTTGGAGAGAAAGAAGAGAGTGGTGGTTTGTACTGATAGGGAAGAGGTTAGCAGTGCACAAGTACTGTGACCACGTCAAGAAAAAAAGCAGAAGCATCAGGATACTGTGTAAATTAAAAAATCTGGGGAAAACGGCAGCATTAGCTCCTCTTCGGTATTAATTGGTGTTGGTTTAAGCTACTGCATTTAAGGGTATTAGCTCAATAGCAGCTTAACTACAGTATTAGCAATTCTGGCCAATAACTGTGAAATCCGAGATGTATCCGCGTTGCGTAGAGAGCCGATCTCATACTTCTGCCTCACTGTGCAAAATGTAAAAGGAGCGTGCCAGATGTTAACGGAAAAGTGGGGAAAGAGGCAATACGCAGGCAGTCTGGCCGGCACGTTGGAGCTTCACTGTCCAGTAAAAGTTGAGGCGGAATTGAGCAAACCAAAAGTCAGAGCTTGTGCTGAATTTGGGGGGGGGAGGAGGGAATAAGGCAAGGAGGCTGCGAGCAGGACTTGGTTGGCTTGAAAGGGGAGGGCCTGCAGTAGCAGAGGGAGGAATGCTCATGGTTAAACATGCAGGGGGAAAAAAAGGAAAGTCTGAGATAATTCCTCGAAGCGCAGCTACAGCTGCTCCTGCGCCAGCTGTGGAGAGTGGATTGAAAGTGCCTGATGGGTTACAAACCCCCTGTCTGAAGGGCGAGGGACAGGACAAAACCCCAAAATCTCAAAGCTGTTAGTTGTCATAAATTAGGATCCGTTCAAAAGAAAATAAAAAATTGTAGTAACTCAATAGAAGCAATTGTAACATTTGAAAGCAATTTCCTAACTGTTTTTTAAATTGGTGAGCCATATCCCTATTAATGCTGATTTTTTTTATGTGAGTCATTGGTGGGCACACGTAGCGTGCACCGCTGCTTTATAGTTGGTATCTTTATTGCTGCTAATGGCAGATGTGATAGTTCTTGCTTTATTGAGGTTCAAAACATTCCTCAAATTAAAACATACCAGAAAGGAAGAGAAATAGTAATTCTGAAGGTGTTTGGTTTTCTGCCCTCTGACTGAGCCTTAAAAAGGAGAGAATGAAGTATAGCAACTTTAAGCTATAAAGTTGCTAAAATCTTGTTTATTTTGCTGACGGTTACATTACTTGGTCACCAGACCCCCAAGCACACTTCGTTTTTATCCCCGAAGTTAGTAAAATCCTCCCTCGAAGCATTCCAAAACACCACCAAAAGAAATAGGTGGGTTTAGGGCCCCGTTCACTCCCCCACCCCTGGCTTGTCCCGCTCCCTGCTGGAGCGATACCTCTGGGGAAAAGGCGTTTGCCAGCGCTGACTTGGGGCTCCCCGATGGATGGCGAGCAGGGCACACGTCCTCCGAGCCTTTCCGGAGGGAAAGTCGCTGTCACAGCACCGGGCTGAAACGCGGCGATCTGAGGTTCGCTGCCAGCTCCGTTGTGAGATGGCGTACAAGTATCTAAAGGGTGGGTTGAAGGAGGATGGAGCCAGACCCTTTTCAGTGGTTCCCAGTGACAGGACGAGGGGCAATGGGCACAAGTTGGAACAGAGGAAGTTCCGTTCAAATACACGGAAAAACTTCTTTACAGTTGGGGTGGCAGAGCACTGCACAGGCTGCCCAGGGGGGTGGGGGAGTCCCCTTCTCTGGAGGTTTTCAAGCCCCGCCTGGATGCAGTGCTGAGTGCTGTGCTCTGGGCAGTCCTGCTTTGGCAGGGGAGTGGGACTGGGGGATCTCTAGAGGTCCCTTCCAGCTCTGAAAATTCCGCGATTCCATGTGTGCGTGAGCAGGTCGCCTCTGCTCCACAGCGTAAACGTCACGCTTCAGCCATTGACAGCTGCGACAGGCTCAAAACCCAAGAACTTTTCTGAAGTTGACAGCAGGGGCAATGACAGCTCTCATCCCAAACTCGTCATTTACCTCTTTACCCAGGCAGAGATTTTGGGGAGAGGTTGGCTCTGGCCGCATTTTGCAGGCTTCCAGGCTATCGCGTGTGTGTCACCATCCACCCCAAGTCCTGGAGCGCTGCAAAGGAAGGGTCACCTCCTGTCATTAACAAATGAGTCTGGCTTTTGGTAGGGGGATTTTGGGGGTGGGAAGCACTTTTGTTATTTCTGGTGTGAGCCACCCAGGTGACAATGAAGCAGTGTGTGAACTCGGCTGTAATGAGCTCCCGAGTGAAAGGTTTTCCCCAGCTTAGCAGGCTAATTCCCACACTTCTCTCATTCCCACGTCCAGGCGTTTAGCTCAGGGGCTCGGTGGTCACCCATGAAAGTTGTTCGGTTTGCTCCATTTAAAGTTTGAAACAAATATGTTGTTATTGCCTTGGAAAACTGATCAAAACAAAGGTTTTACAGTATGTTCAGACCGTCAGGAAGATGATCCTTTGATGATTTTTATTATTTTTTTTTTTAATTAAGAAACCAAGAATTAATTAAATGTCAGAAGCGGAGCTGAGTTTTAGTTAATGTGACTCAAGGCCTTGGAACGTATATCCTTCTTACGCTTAAAATGAAAATATTACACTAGGCAGCTATGGCTGCTGAACCTTCAAACGGGGGCGGGGGAGCGGGCTGAGGAGGAGAAGGTAGAGCCTTGGATGGGACCATTTGAGGAAAACGCAGACTTTTATTCCCAGCTAGGAGCACCCTGACTAAAAGTGGTGGTAGGCCAACCACGTTTCCACCCGCTCTCTGTTTATTTTTCTGCGTGGGCTCATAGTTTGCCTGAGAGCCCCCCGGCAGTGGGTCTGCCCCTTCCTGCGGGAACAGGGCACAGCGTCCCTCTGTCTGCTTGTTTCAAAGACGAAGAGTAGTTCGTTCTGAGGAGGATGTTTTAACCCTGCCAGCTTCTGTCATCCATCACGAGCAAGACTGTGCGTCAAAGCCCTCAACTTCCCTGACCGCGCCAGGAGACCACGGGCAGTGCCTGAAACGTACCGTGGGAGCAGACAATGACCACTGCAGGGCTCCTTCTCTTCAGACTGGCCACAGCTCCAAAAATACCCAGCCTGTACGTTGTGGGGACGTATTTAACAGAACCGAAGATTCCCCCTCTCTGTCTTCATGCTCTGGAGAGAAGGAAACCCGTGCTTTGCTTATTTGTTAAACTCCATGTTTATTTTGTCAAGTGCTGTTACAGAGAGCAGCAGGCGCGCCCTCGGCCAACGTGGCTTCTCTCCCCGGCCAACAGATCCTCATCTCTCCTGTTGATGGCAGATGGCCGGTGATCAACTCCGGTGATGATGGTGTGCATTTATCCATGAGNTGCCCTCTTCCAGTTTGAAGTCTCTTCCCCCTGGCCTGTCCCCACATGCCCTAGTAAAAAGTCCTTCCCCAGCTCTATTTAACAGAACTGAAGATTCCCCCTCTCTGTCTTCATGCTCTGGAGAGAAGGAAACCCGTGCTTTGCTTATTTGTTAAACTCCATGTTTATTTTGTCAAGTGCTGTTACAGAGAGCAGCAGGCGCGCCCTCGGCCAACGTGGCTTCTCTCCCCGGCCAACAGATCCTCATCTCTCCTGTTGATGGCAGATGGCCGGTGATCAACTCCGGTGATGATGGTGTGCATTTATCCATGAGATAGATGTCTTGGCCTTCAAGCCTGCATATATGCGCATGGCAGGTTTTTGGAGTTCACCTACAAGCTTTACAACTCTGGCTGATATTCACGCTTTCCACCATACAGGTCAAGAGTTCTTACCACCTTTACCTTTGCCAGGTGGCTAAACCTGGTGAGAAAGAGCTCTCTCCACCAACTCGTCGCTGTGACGCTGCACAGATGCTGCAGAAACAGGGTGGGAGACCATCCAGCCCATTTGTCCATGGCTCCTTCTGAGCAGATTCGCAGCCAGGGTGCCCACAGTCCCCACCGACAGAACATTCAGGATATGTTACTTAAGCGATTAAAGGGAAGCTAACATCCCCTTTCTCTGTCGGGAAACATTCAGGCTCTGGCTGAGATAGTAGCAACATCGCTGAAGATGAAAAGCCAGTAACTGATTTGTTTTGGGGCAGATACATTATCACAAATGGCTGTTGCAGAAGTCCTTCATAGAGCAAATACAGAGCAAAAAAAAAATTCCAAAGGCCCTCAAAATAGAGGGGATAATGCTCTGTTCAGCCCCCCCCAAAAGAGATCTGGAACTACCGGTGATTATCACGTGCTGTGCTTATAACACTTTCATCCAACATTTAAAGCCCTCGAGGGTTGCCCTGAGGCAGCATTGGGAGGCCCTGACAGAACTCATTTGAGTTTGACTCGGTCTCGGTCTCGTAGCTCTGGTAGTATCCAAGTGGCACGTTCTTCAGTAACTGCCTGCTCGAGACTCCCAGATGGATCAAAAGCAGCCCTTTCTTCCTAAACTTCACAAAGTCCCCTTGCACCGCCACTGCAGAGGGCTTCTTACCCCCGCTAACAAGCACAACGGTCCTCTCCATCCCAAAAATTGGTCACCGTTCATTTCTACTCACCTTTTTGTGTATCACCATCTGCTGGGGACACCACACCTCAGTTTGTATGCCTCTGTCACCCCCATGTGCACTCTCAGGATCATCTGAGAGAGGCATCTTGAGAGCATCTAAGTGGGTCACAGAGTGACCACCTACCACACGGCCAGCAAGCTGCTCCCTCAGAGTAACCTTCAGTCCAAGCAGAGCGAAGGATCCCCCCAGGCACACGCGTAGGTGGGCACACGCGTGCAGCCCCGCTCCCCACGCCTCAGGAAGGCTCTGAGAACCACAAGGCTGTGAGACACCACAAACCACAGAGCTGTATGAAATCTCATACTCCTGGTGTGGCACCAAACCTGACAAAATTCGGAGGAGCTCAGCTACTGGTACATCAGCAACGCCGTCCGTCTACTAATGACCTACAGTGGGATCCACCCTAATTGGAAGGCTTAAGATACAGCCACCGTTCAAGGAGGAAGCCGTGCACTCCCTCCCTTCCCCCACCAGCCTTTTGGTTGCTTTCAGCAGTGTAATTTTCACTGGTTTGTTCTGGAGAGGGGTACCTATATTTGGTACTTGCTGGAGAACACACCTTTCAAGGCAGTAAGTAGCTATAAAAGCGAGATCACTCCTGAAAACTTCTCTCCTCTTCTTTTTCTGCACTAGGCTCAGCCGAAAGGAACCGTCGGAGTCTCTCGTTTCCCTTCCGTGGGTGTTTCCTTAAAGGAAAAAAAAATAAAAAAGGACTGGCCGGCCGCCAGGCTGTGGAGGCACATAAATATCCAAGGCGGCTGCCGAAGCGGTAGCGGCAGCCCCCTCCCGAGAACAGGGGCAGCCGCCGGGGAGATGTTGGGTTTTTTGGAAGCCTCTCCCATCCTCCACCTTCTTCTCCACCGCCGAGCAGACTGCGGAGTCTCCTCAGCGCCGAGCAGGGCTGGGCTCAGCGTGCTGCCCCGCGGACCGCAGCACTGGGATCGCAGCCGTCCCCGCCACCTCCTCCTTTCTTTCAGAGAGAGAATGGCGCTCCCACCGCCGCCACGTCCGGGAGCCATTCCGTCGGCTCGAGCGCCGGCAGCCGGCGTGGCCCTCGGTGGCCACCGCGCCACGCTGGAGATACTTCCCTTCTCTTTGTTAAATAAAAGGGGGCAGGCAGGTTCATACGAAAGGCGCGACTGAAGGCATGTCCGAGGGCTGGAAACCAACCGCGTTTCGTGACATTTAAGCGTTGCGCTCTCCGATACGTAAGTACTGCAGCAGTTTTTGCTGCGCTACCACAACCGCTTTCTCCCGGGTCTCTCAAACAGGAAGAATACACGAGACATTTAATTTGCACAAGTAATTTACATCTAATGTTTCTTTTTTGAGGGGCTTGGCTTACTGTTGAACAATTTAATAAATTATATTTTGAAATAATTATTATTATTTTCACTTTTAGAGTGTAGCTGCTTGCGTAGCAGAGGCTGGGGAGCAGCTAGCTGAAGAGCCACCCTGCTGAAGAGGACGGGACGTAGAGTGGACGCCAAGTTGAACGTGGGCCAAGAGAGCGTTCTCACTGCAAATAAGGCAAACCACAGTCTGGGCTCCGTCAGGATGTATGTGGCCAACAGATCGAGGGATGCGCTTATCCCCCAGTACGTGACACAGCGCGTCTGATACTGCTGTCCAGATTTGGGTCTCTCGGTCAACAAGGATGTCAAAAAAATGTAGAGGGTCCAGTGAAGGGCTCCTAAGGTGTTCAGGGATCTCAAGCGCACACCCTCTGGAAAAATGGGGAAGGACCTTTTACTAGGGCATGTAGTGATAGGACAAGGGGGAATGGCTTCAAACTGGAAGAGGGCAGGTTTAGATTGAACATTAGGAAGAAGTTTTTCACTTTAAGGGTGGTGAGGCACCAGAACAGGTTGCCCAGAGAAGTTGTGGGTGCCCCATCCCTGGAGGTGTTCAAGGCCAGGCTGGCCATGGCCTTGGGCAGCCTGGTCTGGTGGGAGGTGTCCCTGCCTATGGCAGGGGGGTTGGAACTCGATGATCTTCAAGGTCCTTTCCAACCTAAACCATTCTATGATTCTATGGTGGAAGGAGTTGGACTTAGTCTGAGGAGGAGCAGGCTGTGGGGTTGACCTAATACCTGCCTGATTTTATATGGAGGACAGTTACAAAGATGAATCCAAATGCCTCTTGGTAGCTGCAGATGATGGGGCAGGGGCAATGGCCACAAACTAGCTTAGGAGCTTCAGGCCAGGCAGCAGGACAACCTGTTTTACGAGGAGAGCAGCGCAGCACTGGAATAGGTTGCCCGGAGAGGTCATGTAGTTTCCACCCTTGCAGGTTTCTGAGCTTCAACCAGACAAAGCCCCATCTGACCTGAGTTCTAGTGCCAGTCCTGCTGCAAGCGGGAGGATGGACTCCATCTCCAGAGGGCCTTGCGACCAACATTTCTGCGATTCTGCGACCTGCTGAGTAGACGGAGAATCTGCAAAACCCAAGGCAGGAAAAAAGCCCGGTGAGGTGGCAGAGGACCACCCACGCAGTAACCTCCCGTTTCGCTTTCGGGAAACACACTGGTTCCCTGCCATGCCGTGCTCCCAGGCTGGGCTGGAGGCCCCACGGCACCCCAGGGGCTGCGACAGCAGCGGGGAGCACCGAGCAGAGAAGACAAATGGTGCAGGATGCGGAGGTGCCGGGCTTCGGGTACACAGCTCCGCTGCTCACAACGACGATGCTGCGCGTGGACTCACCTCTGCTACCTCAACTGTTTCCGAATCTTGTTTCCCTGCACGGTGTGAGCAAACCCCAAGTGTCTTTCAGAAAAAAAAATATTACAGTAAATCCCTCCAACGAGGCTTACTCATTTCCTCTCCCCCATCTCTTCCTACCTCCTTACCACAAAGACAAAAGTCCTTTTATAATACAAGGGCTTATCTTATCTACTTGCTCAACAGCTCCACAGAGCTGAAAGTTCAGCTGAGACTAAAGAAGAGAATCGAGCCTTTCCTGTGTCTCCCACCTTGTAAACAATCCCTGGTATTTTAAGCATGCATTTACGTCCAGGGAGATCTTCAATACTATTCTGGGCTTTTATTTTACAACTCTCCTGGGCATCTGCACCGCTTCAGAACTCCATCAGTGCTCCTCACCAGCACAGACACAAGGCAAACCAGTTTTGGTTGGAACTTGGTGGAAAACCTCCAGAGCAGAGAGCAGCAGAAAAGTTAACATGGGCTGATGTGACATGATCGAGGGCCACACTCAGACCAGAAAACACTTGCATTTTTATGCCCCATTAGTTATCAGCGGTGTCCTCGTGAGCACCCATCTGACCCTATCTAAGGCAGAATCGACACCAAGAAAAACCAGTACCCCTTCAATCCTTGTGTGCTAAGCAGGCAGCAGATCCCCGCATCGTTATTTAGTGTAAATTGCATCTGCCCCTGACTACCAAGTGGTAAATTTTTTTTCTGAGCATGAAAAAGTTTGGGGGAAAAATCGGCTGAGCTGTCTCACCCATAGTTTCGATTTCAGAAACTGTTTGGACTAAAATTACTCCGCAGATTGGAGATCGTCTACTAAACCAGAAAAAAAAACCCATAAAACTTGCTCTAAAGTAACACTTGTGTATCAAGTCACCCACATGAGTAATTACATTTTTTTTTCACATTTGCCTTTGTTTTTTTCTCTTTTGATGTTGACAAAGTGTTGAGCGTTTAGCATCTTTTTTTTAATCTGCAGCTGGGTTTACGCAGCAACTGATTCATTGCTGAATCTTCCTGCCGCTCCCAGTCCTGGCAGAAAGACAAACTAAGGCAAGAGTCACATCCAGATTAATTACTGGCCAAGCCCCGGGTTCGGCTGATTCCCTGCGAGGTCTGGCTCTAGCGAGTCCTGCTGCACTGGGGAGGGGACAGCTCGTGTCTCGGTCACCCGGCAAAAGAAAAGCTGCACAATACTAATTGCTATTAAAATGAAGAGAGTCCTCCTCACCCCCTGTACCTACACAGGGTGGCTTTGTCTCGGACGAGGTGACGTGTGCGGGGCAGAGAGAGGGGCTGCTCCGACCGCAGCACGGCCAAATTGCTGACCCCCGAGTCACAAAGCTGCTCTTCTCCATTTCCACGTTCCTCTCGGCAGCTTTTTCTGACCTCCCGGAGCTCTCCCCATCCTCCACAGTGCTTCAGGCGGGGACGGCTCCAGTCAGACTTACTCCCACCTTACTGGTGCTCCACTAGTGAGTATACGTATGGTATATTTGATTCTGCCCCTCTACTCCACTCTCGTAAGACCCCACCTGGAGTACTGCGTCCAGCTCTGGAGTCCCCAACAGAAGAAGGACATGGACCTGCTGGAGCGTGTCCAGAGGAGAGCCACGAGGATGATGCGAGGGCTGGAGCACCTCTCCTATGAGGAGAGGCTGAAAGAGTTGGGGCTGTTCAGCCTGGAGAAGAGAAGGCTCCGGGGAGATCTTATTGCAGCCTTCCAGTCCCTAAAGGGGGCTACAGGAGAGCTGGGGAAGGACTTTTTACTGGGGCATGGAGTGATAGGACGAGGGGGAATGGCTTCAAACTGGAAGAGGGCAGGTTTAGCTTGAACATTAGGAAGAAGTTTTTCACTTTGAGGGTGGTGAGGCACTGGCCCAGGTTGCCCAGAGAGGTTGTTGAGGCCCCATCCCTGGAGGTGTTCAAGGCCAGGCTGGCCGTGGCCTTGGGCAGCCTGGTCTGGTGGGAGGTGTCCCTGCCTATGGCAGGGGGGTTGGAACTCGGTGATCTTCAAGGTCCTTTCCAACCTAAACCATTCTATGATTCTATGATATGCACGCTGCTTCGCCTCGGAGAGTCCCGCCTCTGGTGGTTAAACACCCGCAGAGATACTGAAGTACCCGACACCTCTCTGTAACTCAGTTTGGTTTCTTGCGGCTTAGCCTGAGGTTGCACTTTTGGAAAGCACTGCCCTAGTTTTCCAAAAGGTCATGAGCAAGGAAACCTCCCAATCTTAAAAAGATGACTTCATCACCTATTTCTATTCAAAACATTGGTCACGAGCACAGTAAAAGATTAAAAAAAAAAAAAACCACAACAAACACCTCGTGGCTTACACCAGGAAGAAATTTTTTATGCAAGTGGCACGGACTGCACATGGCATTGCCCGAACACTGGTTTAATTCATTCCACTATCAGAAAAATTGGGCAGAATTTCTAAAAACGTCTTAGCTGATCAAGAATTATTCTGCAACGGGCACCGAAAGGAACTTGTGCGCAGGCGCCACTGACGCTGAGCTCCCGCGGGCGAGTGCTCCCCGGGCAGCACGGGAGCAGGGCCAGCTCGTGACAGCAGAGCCGGGCTTCGGGGATGGGGACCCCCTAAGGCACCCCAGACCAAAAGCCAGGCCCCCGCTGTCCCGCAGGAGCCTGTTTACCAGGGAAGCACCTCCGTTCACACCGCCTGTACCCTAGCGCCTGTTACTAGCAAAGGCAGAGACGCAACTGGAGTCATTTTTCGGTTTGTTTTTTAAATAGGAACTTCCTCCCGAGGTACCCAGCACAGACCCGCCTTCAGGCTGCAGCTAAGCGGAGGCACGGCCCCGTCATGCGACGCAGGGCGGCTGCAGCCTGCGGTGAGCGGGGACGTCGGCAGCTCCAGCAGACAGCGCCGCAAGGAGAGTACCGCCAGCAGCAGCGTTACTGCTACTGCTGCCAAGAGCTGCACGCGCATCACATGCCACCTTCCTCCTGCTACCCAACCCGCTCCAAGGCTCTCCAGGGTCATGCTCCCTTAGAAAAAAAGCGCTCCGTTAGAAAAAAAGCACTCCATTAGAAAAAAAGCACTCCATTAGAAAAAAGCAAACCCATCTAGTACTCCGTTAGGGGAAAAAAAACCCCAAACCACCACCAAACAGAAACCCCACACCCCTGTTGTATGTCACCAGCAGTCTGCACCACCGCTGCCAGCAGCGCAGCTGCTGCAATATGGGTACTTTCCTCATCTAAACAAGTCCTTGTGAGCTGCAAGAAGTTACTCAACGTGACAGATGGCTCAGCCCTCTCGCTGCGGTAGCGTACCGCTGCGCTTTCCTCACTTTTCTGTAGCCATCAGCAAAGTTTTCTACTGCCTTCTTTAAACAAACTGCAAATCTAAGTGTTCAGTATTAGGGATTTTCCTAGGTAACGGCTTTTCTGCACAAGCCGTTTTCACATGGCGAAATAAATCCCTTCTCTAACAAGAAGCAGAGCGAAGATAAACGGGGGAGCATCTCTCCTTAGTGGGGGTACCCGGACTGCCTGAACATCGCGGGGCGGGCTGGGCTGTGCAGCGAGAGCAGGGCAGTACTTAGAGGGCTCTATCACGTGCCTCAGTGGTGCTTGGGTTGAAGCTTTTTTGAATTCCGTACCTCAGAACGTGTTCTGAGGCAGCACATACATAGCTGACCTTATCAAAACAGCTTTTTTTTTTTTTTTTTTTTTTATGGGGGGGGTCTTTTTTTTTAAAAAAATTCCTCTTTTTTTTTGTTTTATTAATTTTANATTGAAAACAAAACATCCCAGACTTTTGAATTAAAATACAAGCTTTACAACCACATAGTAAGTGTAAGCTCTTATATTTCAGTTGAAGACTATATAATTATATTTATAGAGTACCAAAATAAGCAAAGGATCAGCACTCCATACAAAGTGTTAGTTCTTGTGAGGAGGGTAGAAGGGAGATGGACTTTAATTACACTAAACTTTTTTTTGCAAGTCTAAAGAAAATTCCATTTCAGCAAAACAGATTTGGGTTTAGAGTCCCCGTACTTCTAGTTCGTTAAATAGTGTTTCTTCAAAGACAATTTTACATTTTTTTCTCATTCAAAGTAAAGGGATGATTTAAAGCAATATTAACAAGGAGGTGGTGCTGTTAATGTTTAATGTCAATACGCAATGTCATCTGCTATAAAGGCTAGAAGAGCAACACAACTTTTATCTTTACTTCTGAAGACTACTAGAAATTGACTAACATTGGAGAAAAGTTTCAAACGCGCTACGCAGCCTCTAGGCCTGGGCTGCTGCTGGTGAGCCTCTGCGCACCGCTAGTCTGTGCGCCGCCACGGGGAACTGGGCAGGCAAATCCCAACGCCCAGATGCGGGCAGTGACACGTGTTTTCACATGTACGCCACAAGTCCCACTGGCGACGGTTCCGTCTCACCCCTGTCCTACGGCATTAAAATGCGAGGAAAGTATTAGCTAACATTGCCACTACAGTTTTACAAAAGCATAAATCTGAACAAAACAGCGGCTAAAACAAATTGAAGCTCTCTGTTCAACTCCAGGATTCATTCTCCATGACAACCCTCCTCCTGTCCTACTCCCTGTCCAGTTTCTTCCCCTGCTCCATCCCTAACGTCTATTTTACAATAAATAGGTTAAGTGGATATACATGATGCAAACTCAAAAGACTTTTGCCCTATACATATAACCATGTTAAACTGTGAGATTATACACGTGATATATCTCTAACAGAGCAACCACCAATTTAGATTTTTAAAGAAACACAAGTATTTCAGCATGTACACAGTAATGAGTTTAAAACTGTCCAACATCATCGCTTTCATACATTCTCTTCCTCTTTATAGCCTTAAAGGGATTTTAGACCTTGATGGCAACAATCCCAAAACAAGAGTAAAATGAATTTATTTTATTGCAAACAAACGTCTAGAGTTAAATTTCTCCACCCACTTTCTTTAAAGAGAAAAGGAATCAGCAGGCTGAGGAGATACACCCATTTGAGAATTGACATGATTAAAAATTAGATATAAAATGGGTGACTCACAGTTTCATTAGCTTACAAAATGGTGGAGTAACTACTACAAGCACACTAGGTATACAGTATTTTGTGGGGAAAAAGTTATACAGACACACAGCTAACTTCATATAGATCCCATTAGACAACTGGATTTACAACAAGTTTTGTTTAATAAGAAATGGGCAAAGCCAGCTTCTTTTCAGAATCAAAATGCAGAACAAATGGAAAAGAAATTATGGTGTTGTACCTTCACAAGTTTGAGCCTCCACAAATAATGCAACCAAGTTTTACAACTTAAAGAGCTTCTACATACACTCCACCTTCACTATTCAGCCCCAGGTTTCCTCTTTGCCCCCAACATCTCATTGAGTTCCAAATGTTACAAAAAAGTCCTAGTTATTGCCAGAAACTTTCACCTCCCCCTCCTCCCCTCCCCACCCAGAAGCTTCGTAGAGAGGATGGAGTGTAATATGGAGCTTTACATGATCTCATGGTATTCATGAGGGCTACTAAGGAGCCTCCGTACGAATCTGGTTGCTAACATTTCGATCATATTGTGACATGACTCACGACTGTTTCTTAGAAATTGGGGGATGGGGAAAAAGGAGAAAATTCTTTAATAAAAAGACACCAGGTACAAAGCAACGTTTTACTTTTGTTGTGGTAAAAAAAAAGTCACATTTTACAGATAAAATGTAGAACCCTGAAATACTGACACATTCTCTTATCGTGCACAATGCTGAGGTTCTCTTACGAATCACTTTAAAACTGCAATTAAAAATGTACAAAAAAAGAAAAGAAAAAAATCAACCCACAAAGCTTCTAAAAAAGGAACCCGCAGGCACTTCCTCTTGTGGAATGTTTAAAAAGTTAGCCTACTAAAGAAAACAGTCGACTTCTTGTGAAGGTTTTGGAGAAATATGTATCAGTTCATTTATTTGGGTATTCAATAATATCCTTGGTGATAATGCTGACTCCATGGCTTCTGACCCCAGAATTGCTGCAAGAAATGGATAAATAGTTAATTTTAACCTGTGATCGCACAATGATTACATTTCTTACAGAAGAAGTGCTTTACAAACATCTAGTTCCCATGGAACTTGAGAAGACTTAACTCCTCTCAAACAGCAGCAAGTTCCTAAACAACTGAAGACAGTTAAGTTCACTTCACAGTAGCAACGTGAAGCCAAATACTACACACCATCGAGACCGATAAGCCATAGCTGATATCTGATACACCGAGACCATCAAAAGCCAGATTAAGTTTTGCACAGAAAACTATTTATAGTGCTATTACCCAGCATTAAAAGATTTTGCTATCCAGTTTTGATTACACATTAGATTATTTCAGACAGCATTTTGAAACATTCAAGTTAACAATCAGTGAAAAGGTAAAGTTATTACTACTTACACCCTGCTGCCACTGGTTGTAGCCCTGAGATTGGTTTTTGTAGCCACGATTATTTCCCCTTCCTCTGAAGTTCTGCAAGACGACAACAGTTTTTTTAACTACTTCGTCTATGTGAATTTTTCAGAAGCGTACTAATACCGGTCTTTCCATTACCACCAAAACATCACATACCATATAGAATATTTCAAATACAAGGTATCAGGACTATGTTAAGAACAAACCAAAAACCCTGGCTGAAAAAACACTAGAATACCAAAAAGCCTCCCTCCTCCAAGCACCTGCTTCTTAAACATGGGGCAAGAACCTCAGAATTAATAAGCCAGCTCAGACTGTTGTTGCCAGCGGTCTGGAAAGCTGGCTAATCCAGTTTTGACTCACCCTACTTCCAGCTGCTAAACTGCACCAGGACAACTAAAAATACAAGAGCTTGCCTATTTTTAGTTAGGAAAGGCTGTAGTTGCTGCAAGGATGTGTTATCTGATCAGACAAAAGGATATGGGTCATACAACTGAAAATAGAAGGGCTACTCCACAAAACTTCAAATAAAAGTTTTGGTACAAAAAAAGAGACATTGATACCAGTAGATAAAATACTGAATTTCCCCTCTTTGTCAGCATTAGACAAACCTGAGCTATGTTTACTAGCTTGGGCTCCATCTGCTGGCTCTTCAGTAATCCAAATTATGTTTTCAAATACTTCCACTGATATTCCATCAGTTAATACCTAGGCTAGCATGTCTTTACTAGTTGTGTTTGATACCAGACACCAAAACGAAGACTCTCCCCAGAGCTATTTCCAGAAAGTTCCCTTAAATGCTTGATAAAGATACACCTTAACCCTAAGGCCAAACTGTTAGTACTATTTGGAGAAAAAAAAAAAATCAAACAAAAAGATAAAAATCAAACACAAGTCTTCACACACATGCCCTCAAAACCTTCATCTTTAATAGAAGAGAGGTACAGCCTTAGCATGGCACTCCCACATCAGCATCAGAACTTTTCACACAACATTCAGAGCCGTGGGCACATACACTAAGCTAGAAAGCTAGGCTTTTTAGTGTGGGAGTAGTGTAGTACCACAATCAAGTCTGTGGCTATTACTGAGAGCCACCCAACCTTTCAAACATCACCTAAAGTACTGTTCAACTAATAAATCCCCCCCAAAAGCATCACCTGGTTGTAGTTTCCCCTGTTGGGCATTCCACCTCTGTTATAGTTTCCTCTGTTTGAGTAGCCACCTCTGCTTGGAAAGACAGGGCCACGAGGATATGGGTAGCCAATTGCACCGCTGCTGCCACCGCCACCTCCGCCACCTCCACCACCTCGCTGAGGCATGTTGCCTCCTCTCCTGTTGTATCCACCACGATTGCCAGGGACTGCAGGGAAAGAGTTACTTCATCAAGTAATTGTTCAGTCTTAAGTTTTCCTTACTTGAAGATTATTGTTCAAAATAATGATGGTACAGAAAGATTTCCAAATTCAGTGCAAAGATTAAGTCACCTGGTCATAGTCAAAAATAGTACTACAGTCCCCCGATACAGTCAGGTATACAAGTGAACAACAAACCTAAGAACCTCAAAGTTGGGCCTCAAACCACATGAAGAGTGTAGTCCAGGACTTTGGCAATCTTCACTTTTAAAGTTGGACAATTAACTTTGCGCTAATACATTAAACTTACATAAGCTGAAATTAAGATTCCCACTACAAAGTAATCGCAATGCAAGTATACAAGCTTGCCCCCCCAGCAGCAACCTCCAAAATTTACAAGCTAACTTCTAGGCTCACCTCCTCCTCTGAAATTGCCCCGCATGTTGAATCCTCCACGACCTCTCTGACCCCTATTAAATTGATTTTTATTGCTCTTCTTGTTCTTCTTTGAGCCAGTGTTCTGCTTCTTTTCCGGTGGAAGAGATTTCTTACTTTCTTCTTTATATTGTTCCAAAAGCTTCTGAGCTTCTTCTTTTTGCAACTCTACATAGATTATTTCATCAAAACATTCTGCTACCTCTGGCAGTGTGAAGTTCCCTATAATTGCAAAAACACTGAGTATTCAGCATCTACATTCAGCTACAATCAAAGCCGTAATTTAACCACCTTTCTCCCATTCTTCCTCCCACCCCCTGCATTCCCTCAGCATAGGGACAAAATTACATAATTTGAGCATTTAAGAGATATAACAGTGACAAAGGAAATAAACAGGTCTTCATGGAGTTGCCAGTACTGTTCGAAACCTTGAAAACATTCTGCCTAAATCTTTTTTTCTTTTATAAGCCTCCACTCAGAATACCAGTTTCTGCCAAATACGTCACTTATATAGGGCACTTTATGCCAAGACAGCTTTGTGCATCTGCATGAAGCATATCAGCATAACTGAGTAGTGTTAAGGACTGCAGCAGAGGGAACACAATATAGTGTTGTCCTATAAGTTACAATAGTCTTCCAGTTTTGTTTAAGTACAACTGTTTAAGATAAAGTGATTTTTAGACTTCACGTTTACTTAATCCTTTAAACAGATACTCAGCATCCTAAAACACAGTATAGGATTATGTTCCATGCCTTTCATTTTGAGAACTGCATGCTCTGGAAGATCTTTTCCCTCCACCTCTGCCTTCTTTTGTGTTCTTTGCTTGTAGTCTTCATCTTTTGGGCAAACAACAACTGCTTTGCGCTGGAAGCCTGCAAACAGGCACATTTTTCTCCTCTGCGCAGCTGCAGACACATTTGTCTGAAAAAAATGCAGTAACTTACTACACGTAGCTGTCATTGTAAGAGTTAAGGAAGTCAACTTATGGTGTATAGACTTCACCTCTACAAGAGCTTGCAATGAAGTTTACAAATAACTGGACATAAAGATGCTGCATAATGCAAAGTTACGAGCTCATATCCACGTGTTAAAACACTACTCCTCCCACATCCCATAAATTCAGAGAAGTTCAGACAAGCATTTGTAGCAATATCTCAACTTTGTGTCCCCTGAATGAGTAGTAAGCCAGTAAGTGAAAACAACTGCTATTACAATGTAACTTTAATCCCATTTAATTACTGCACTACAGCCTATAACAAATTTCCTTAACGATTTTTCACTGAAACTTCTACCTGATCCAAAATGAAATTCCGCTTCTTACGAGCTGCAATCTCAATGAACTTTCCAAGACACTGGGGAGCTCTCTGCAACAGTGTGTTAAGTTTTCCAGTGTCCGCCATCTGCCGCTTAAAACCTGCAACCTACGGAGAGATTTCCCAGAGTTAAAGTAGCCCTGATACACATGGCCGACATTTTAATTTGTTAAATACTTTTCATCTTGCTTCACTGATTGTTTAATTCAAGGCCACAGCTACAAACTCATAACCGCCATTCCCAAAGCCTCCCTAAGACATAGAGCTTTATAAAGAAAGAATCTAGGTGAATCAATACAGCTGAATCTAAGGTATACTCATCACATTACTAATTCAAAACTAAATGTTCTATTCTGAGGACAGTGACATAAAGAGAAATAGAAACAATTAAATAGTCAACTGTTGTTGACTATTTCATATATAGTACCACAAGAAGCTTCAGAATCCTGCTGTGCCATGTTTGAGCAGCAGCTCAGCAAGATAAAAATCTGTAACGGTCACTAACTAACCAGGAGTTGGTTTCTGAGATTTCTTTGATACAAAAGAACCCCATGGCACACAAAGACCTTGGATCTACAGCAAATCTTTAACATATCAGCAAATAAAATGTAGTATTATCACTTACCATCATTTTGTCCATAATAGTATTTGTCCCAAGAATGTTGTATTTCCCAGGATTTGCTGCTGCATGTTTGGTAACCCATGTAGTCTTGCCAGCTCCAGGCAAGCCAATCATCATCACCACCTAAGACAACAGGTTCTATACTTGAGATACTAGTTCAAAGATTTTCTTTAACATGCAACTTAGACCAGCAAGCCTAATGGAAACCGAGTGGGGGGCATGGGGATGTGAGGGGGGTTAACAGTCACAGGATACCAAGTATTAAAGCTCCTGAACAAAAACGTCAGAGACTTGTATAACAGTCTGCTTAAACTCCACCACTTCTGGTCATCTATCTCAACAACTTTGATATTATCAGCAAGAAACTTACCTCACAATCTTTCTTTTGCTCAGGTCCCTTTGGTCCTCGGACCCTATCCTCCAGAGGGACCTTCTGGATGAAGGTATACTCTTCAGGTACAGGAAAGTAAGGTTCCTCCTTCTGACCAAAGTTGAACTCAACTGCACAGTTATGGCAGAGAACATGTGGGAAGAGTGGCCGCCCATCAAGAACTTCCTTACTTATTTTGAATGCAACACCAAGCTCTTGTCCGTTCTTTGAGTATGAGAGTTCCACTTCATCACCATCAAAATTCTGTTTTTCAAACAAAGCATTAGTTTGGATGAAATTACTCACCTCGTTTTATTAGGTTGCGCTAGTCACTTCACTATATTGACTATATTCACTCAACTTCTGTAACATTGTTCTATCATAAAGGAACCACTTAAAAGTTTTCCCTTCAAATAAGTTACTTGCAATGATCATCTTGTTTAAGATCTGAGTATTTTTTAAAAGGCCTTGAAAACATTTATCTGTGAATATGAAATCTTAACATTTTGACAGCAGCTGCTGTTGATAATACCTGCTATTTCTACCTCCTCCCTATGTTAAACAACTTGCCTTGCTCCAAGTTTTTCTGCATTTGGTTTACTACTTCTTACATCAAAGCAGTCTAAAAACTCAAGGATGTTTTTCCTCAAAAGAAAATATATGTGAAAACTTACAGCAAAACATCCAATCACATCATTTTCATCAAACTTCTCACCAAAGTCTTCAGTCTCACAATTGCATGTCTTTATTCCTTTTAGAGAATACCCATAAGAAAATTCTTCTTCACCTGAAGAAATAATTTAATCTTATTAAAAGTAGGCATTTTCATCTAATCTTTTAGAAATACAATCACTTTACAGGTACTTAAGTAAGCTGCTGTTCAGAATGTTTTTAATTAACGCCAAAACAAGCTATGACTCCCAAATAGCTACAGTGTATTCTTGTATTCAAGAATACTCTCACTTGAGATGGAACAGCAGTGCTTCCTCTATCCCAGTTTTAAAAGCCTTATGCTGCTGATTCCAGATTCACGTTGACGTAAAGCTGAACTGCCAGATAAAGTATTTTTAAACTCTGAAGACCCGATTATGCACCAGTATACCTGTAACATAGTTAGTCAGAAAGGCCTTCTGAATTTAGTCTCCAGTAGCACTCACCCCTCCCCATTTTAAAGGGAGTTTAGCAGACATTCAGCCTATGCGACAGCTGAGGATGAAACTGCAAGGAACAAACTAACAGGAAGTGTTGAACACAAGGACTCAGGTGGAACTTAACTAGAAAGCTGCTGCTGTCAGAACATATCAATTCATATACATTTCCCACAAAGACTGTCTCAGCAGCAGGTATTAGTTACATGGGAACTGATCATAATGGTATTTATAACTCATGAAGTTGGACTTCTTTCTTCCTAGCTACTTTGAAAAATGAGGATTTCCCCCCAGGCAAAAAAAAAAAAAAAAAAAAAAAAAAANCCCCTCTTCCCATTTATGACACTACATGAAAAGGAGAAATCCTTAATCTTATCAGGCCTTCAAGAATGTTCTCCACAACGCATGCCTGACCATTGAAAGAATTAACTCTCAAGTAATGTAATCCTTACAGGCCTGAATACTTAACAACTTTATTTGGTCCCAGTAACAAACTTTCTCACACCATGTCCAGTGACCAATTCAAGTTAAGACCACTGTTCAGAACACATGGACTACAACCAGTAAGCTTTTCCTATCTGCTTAAGAAAAAATGACTTAAAACTTCAACCATGTACACAATAAATAATACAAAAGTAATCAAATGTTTAAGTCTTACCAAGCAGCATTCCACTGGTGTTCAGTGACCAGCCAACTCGCACTTCATGTATGTCAATATCTTTTGTATACAGGTGTTTAACAGGAATCTTTTCTGTAACCTATTTTTAAATTATTCATTAAAAGGTATGTAGTATTTATTAGAAACCAACAAGATGGAAACACAGAGGTAACACGTTTACTAAGTCTGAGTAATCACCTTCTGCAAAAATAAAACATGCTGAAGTATGTGAAATCACAAGCCAATCACTAAATAGTTACATCTCCTGACTAAGCAATGAAGATGCAAGATACCATATACCTTCAAAGCACTTAGTCATAGCAGCCCCTCTCAGTGGCCAAAAAGCCTTAATCCTTTTGATACTGTATTAGAATCACAAACAAGATGTATATGTATTTTTAAGAAAAATAATCCTCTTAAAGTTGGGATGAACAGGAAAATTCTTTCCCAATAAAATGTGGTAATGGATAAAAATTGCTTTATATAGACTGGAGAAAATATTACACCCGTTTCTTTCCACAGTAAGCAGACTTCCTCGGCAAGTTGCCAGCTTCCAAACATAACCAGATCCAAAAAAACCCACCTAAATGCACTGAAATTTGTAGGCAACCAGCTATTTTCTAACTGCCTTTACCAACTTCACCAAACTGAAGCGAAAAACTGATCAGTATCCTACCAGTTTCCACAATTATTCGAGTCAGGTGACCGAGGTGAAACTGATTTGAAATTGAACAGGGCAATAAATACTGACACCAATTTCACTCCATTGGCCTTCCAAAGTTATAGGTACCAACAGAAATCGCTCAATGCAAGAGCATGGAGAATGGGATCACTACCCACTCCTCATGGTAGTGGTTAGATTTGAAAGTACTAGAGGAAGAGAACAGAGTAAGCATTTATACACACAGGCACATCATATGCAAAGAAGCCTTTAAGATCATAAAGTTAAAAAAAAAATAATCAAGCTTTGTGCCTCCTCTTATTCTTTCGTTAACACGTTGGAAAAATCTGCTTATTACAAGGCTGATTGCTCTTTGCCATTCTTACCTTTTAGGAGAACTCTTGCTCTCAAAATTCAAGTACCTGCTAAATACATTCACTGCATACCCAAGTCAGAATTACTCAGGTTGGAAGGGACCTCTGGAGGTCACCTAGCCCAAATCCCTGCTTAGAGCAGGTCAAACTCAAAGACTAAGTAGGAACAGAAAAAAGGGCTGCTAGGATAATTTATATCCCTTATTTAATAAAAAAAAAAAACAAAACAAAACAAGCTTTCTGTAATCTTCAGAAAGTACAAGCAAACTTCTGACTAGTGAGTATGAAAAATTTGTCCAGTGTTGATGCACAAGATGCCAAATAAAATTCTTGGCTCAAAACTGAGACCAGAAGTTACATATTCTGGGTAAATACAAGCTGCCTTTTTGTTGTTGTTAAATGGTAGTTCTTATAAAAGAGGAAGCAGTTTTGCAAATTGAGTCATCTTTTATCAAAAACCATTTCACAGGCTCTTAAGAGAAGGCCTTCTGAAAGCTCTCTTCACCTGAATTAGTTTCAATTAAGTACAAAAAAACCCTGGCAAGTATCAACAATATCATATTTAAGCATGCAAAAGAGTCTCCCAGAAAACATCAGTTTAACTCACCTTCATCTCAAAGCAGACTTTGCCTTTAGAAACACCATAGGAGGCTCTCCCTCCAGCCCAAAGGAAAGCAAAGCTTTCCATGGTCAGAGAGGAAGCACTAAACCGGTCTCTCGAGATTTTAAAATGCAGGTCACAGTTATCTGTTAACATAAAAATCATTCTGTTTACTCTTATTACAAAATTAAGTACAGTTGTCCAATTTTATGCATTAAAGGCGACTTCAGCCTTCCAAGGTGATTTTTGAGACAAACTGCCAGCAACTGCTCAGCGTCTTTCAGGAAAGCAACTGAACACATGCATAGATAGAGCTGCAGGCTGAAGCTCAGCCAAAAATCTTAGGAAAAGCTAGCTAACAAGAATAATTTTCAAGGTGCCATCTTCACTTCTGTCACCAAATTCCCTCCATTTTTTCCATCTGCTTAAAAACATGAATTTGATCATCTATTTGAACCTTTTTTGTTGGTTAACCAAGATATTTCCATCAATATAGAGCAAAGGAATTTGCATCATGTTATTTGCTATACTTCTTTTCCTTTTTTGAAGTATTCTTACCCCTCATGCTCAAACCTAAGGGCAGCTGAAAAGTAAGAAGGAACACAAGTATTTTTAAGTACTGAAAGTAGTACTGTCTTTGGTTAATATAGTCATTTAGCCAGTCCAATTAGATTAAGCCAATTAAAATAAAGTCAGTTAAGTCAAATGCAGATAGGTTAAGCACACAGAAATATGGTGAGAACGTACTTCACCCAAGAAACACGATCTCCATTACGAATTCACCTATCACTCTAAGAACTTAAGTGGAACCTTTGTTTTACAGACATCTTCAGAGCCACAGCACCATGAAGCTTCAAATTAATTTTCTAGTAGCTTTCAAAAAGACAATGCAAAATGGTAACATGAAGCGCAGCATATAGCACTTGAATTCCCCAGAGCAAGGAATCCATAGAAGAAACTCCAAACCTCCTTGACAGTTACAAGAAGGGAGCAAAGTGAGCAAGCAGTGAGTTCTCCTGCACTGGTATAAAATCTACATGCTCCCAAGTACACTAAAATGCAGTCTTCCCTGTATTACTGGTAACTCTCATGCATGAGATCTTGTTTTGTTTGCATAAAGCCATCCCCAGTTTCAACTACAATATCTGTGATCCAAGTGTTTTCTCATTAGTACTTCTAAGTTTTATTTGTTGTATGAAAACCAGACAAAACCATATAGAAGAAACCCACCTGGATAGGTTACTTTTAGAACAACAAATGAGAACAGAATTTGAAGTTACAGCTTCCTTGTAAGAAGACACAGGTAATAAAAAGCACTTAAGAGTGCTAAACCTCTTACATGTCTGGATCATTAAGGTCCAGAAAAGAGAGTGCCAAGTTGTTACACAATTCAGTCCTAAAGCTGTGTTTCATTCTGATCTCCAAGCAGTCTGCCAACACTTTAAATCAAAAAGTTTTTCAAGTAACACAACTTTCTATGGGAAATAATAGCTCCCACTCAGTTATTGGTAAAATCAGAAGCGCCCACAAAGGTGGCTACTCACCAGGTTAGCAGACAGAAACTTGAGATTTAGTTACCAAAATGTCAAGGACAGCATATTCAGCAATTTAAGTGGCTGTAAACTAATATCGCCTTCAATTTCAAAACATTTATTGGGGAAAAAAAACCACCTGGAACTACTAGCAAATATGCCAGATAATGCCAAAATTTAAGCCTTCCTTCCATGGCACTTTAAGAATTCAACAAGTTCAAGCATCATTTCAGTTTTTTAATACTGCACTAAGTCCTTATACTTACCCTCAAGAACACAAATGTCAAGTTTACAGTACATCACAATAAAAGTTTATAATGTTTATAGAGTGCCTCAAGAAAACCCACTGTTTGCAGGTACATGTCAATCTCTACGCCCTTCCAACCAATTCTCCCTGCCATCCCATTTGCACAAATCACACACCCCCCCCCCAAACTCCCAGGCTGTATGCATGGGTCATTTTTCAGGAGGCCTTACCTGATTTTTTTTCGTTAAATTTATCACAAAACCTGAAGTAATGCTCCACTGGTTGGTACATAAAATAGGGCCTCAGCAAGTTATGCAGGAAGCTCACTTAAACTGTACTACTGTAACCCCCTACACTATTGACTCTCAGAACTTTCTGAAGTGCAAGGCTCATGCGCTACGTAATTAGTTCCTCAAGCTGTTTCTAGGGTGTTCTATGCTCACTCTACACTCAGACAGCTTAGTTTCCATACTACATTAGTGTTTTGGTTAAGATTTCTTCAGAAAACTGCACAATGTCACTAACTTCATGGGAAAACCAAGCTTATTCTTGCTAATATAAAGACCCATACATTCTTCTGTTCTTTTGTATACAGAAAATGGGTGGAAACATAATTTCTATTTTTTTTTTTTAAGTTACTTGGTAATGAAAGTCAACAAATGCATTCACTTCACATTTCAGGAAGTGTGGTTTTAAGATTAAAACCATAACACCACATCTTTCCAGAGTAGAGGAAAGCATGTTTACTCACAAGTATCAAGACAAACCACTGTGTCATCAAAATGTTCATCTTCTTCTTCAACAGGTGGTTGAGGTGACTTGGCCCTGAACAAAAGAAAACCAAACGATAATAAAGCTACATATATTTTCACACTGTTAAAATTAGCATTTCTGTACTTTACTTCTCATTCATAAAATGCTGCCCAGCATTTAGTTTCTTTACCTGCTGTACTTATTTTCCTCAATGTACTCAAAATATCCGCGGCCATGGTCTTCACGTGGTCTCTTCACTCCCCTCTTTTTCTCACCAGGTTTTTGTTCCGTTTTAGCATCTCCTGTAACAGAATTAATGATTTATTTTAATTACACGAAGCAACTCTTTAATCGGGACTAAACTCCTATACGATGGTTCCAACCTTGGAAACTGTAAGAACCAGCAGCACGAGAAAAGCGATAGTACCCTGAAAAACTTTGTTTTGTACTAAGATAAAAACCCTCTATCTCGAATTTTCTCAGCAGAGTCAAAACTTCAAAAAATCATCCCCGATCTGCGACAGAAGCGTCCAGCGCACCACGCAGCAGCTGGTACACTCCTAGATGTTCAAATTCCCCACAGAAGAGCCAGACCGCTCCCAAGCGGTGGAAAAAATAAAAAAAAAGGAAAAAAAATCGGACAAAAAACCCCNCCGCACGACTGCGCCTCCTCTCGGCAGGCCGAGCGCGGCGGCCCGGGCGGCAGCCCCGCGCGGGGCCGCCCGGCTGCCTGCAGGGAAGGGATTCCGCCTCCTCCCGCCTCCATTCTACCAGGCCTTCCCAACGCCATCCCGTGCGGCGCCCAGGCCGGAAGTGACGTCACGCCGCCGAGCGCTCCTCAGCACAATACAGCGCGCCCCAGCGGCCCCTCCGCCGCCGCCCTCCCCCCC